>OMOT01077901.1:0-23784 GCA_900312575.1 Acanthochaenus luetkenii
ATAATACTACCACCACCATGCTTGATGGTAGGTTTGGTGTTCTTGGGGTTAAAGGCCTCACCTTGTCTCCTCCAAACATATTTCTGGTCATTGTGACCAAATGGCTCAATATTTGTTTCATCTGACCACAGAACTTTGCTCCAGAAGGCCTTTTCTTTGTCCATTTGATCAACAGCAAACTTCTGTCAAGCCTTAAGGTGCCGCTTCTGGAGCGAGGGCTTCCTTCTTGCACGGCAGCCTCTCAGCCCATGGAGATGTAAAACATCTTGACTGTGGACATCTTGATGAGTTAGGAAAGACCCCAAAAAACATGTTCTATCTACAAGTCAAACTGTTTAAGAACTTACATGAATATGCCCAAAATGTAGATGGTTAAATAAATAGCTGATTTTAAACCTGTCTGGAAAATGTTCTTGTCACATCAATTTAGTTATCTTAATTATACATACATCTCCCCTATTTAATTACCTTGTGCAATGTAGTGCAGTGCTCGGGAAAATAAAATTGAATAACAAAAGCAAAAATGACATTCACGTATTTCTATTCCAGGAGCACACGTCCAAAAAAATCCTCATTTTCATTTCAAGGTGACCAGTAAAGCAAAGTAAACAAAGCATTTGCCATAACGACAAGCGAAACTAAAAGGACATTATCAACACCAGTTTACTCCTAATGTATTTATTGGGGGGAAATCTGAACAAATGAGGTTCATTTAACAACTTCTGACAAGGGGCATCTTCACGATCAAAGATGGATACTTTTCCCTCTTGATCTGCATTGACTAAAACATGTTTTACTTATACAACTAGATTTTTCCCATATCCAGTATAAAGCCAGTACAGACAAATAAAATAAAATGGATTAAAACCAAGACTACTGACATGCCACCTCCCAAAGATGAGCAAAACTAAGGAGGCTTCAACTTTAGAGCTGTTGTCACAGCAACTGTTTAATGCATTGCACAAATTATCAATAATCTGGAGATATGGAACTATCTTTGCTATTGTATATGTGCACAAATAATCAACATGGTTATCTACTTCAGTGATGAGACCAATGCTACCGATAAACTGTTAGTTTAAACCGCTAATACAAAAAAGCATTGCAGTTTCAGTTTGATTTAGTATACCGTTACTGTTTGGCTATGTGAAAGGTCTAATACCACTTGGATGAAAAGAAGCAAGTCCCATGGAAAAAATTAAATGTGAGTATATCAAAATCTGCATTATCTGCGTATCCTAATGACATACCAAAACCTCTTGCTGCTGGTCATACTGATTGCTTCCTGTACATAACTGAAAAACGACAAATAATTACTCTAGTGACTAGGGTACGAAACAAATATCCATCTAGCAAAGGACAACTCGCACTCTGGTATATAAAAGACATGAGCCATTTGTTAAGGAAACTTAGAAGCCTGAGAGGGTGTGATAAAAGAAAAAAGTACATTTCTATTTGTATAAACAAAGTGTTTTACATACAGATGCACTGTTCTTCATTCTGAAAGGAAAAGTTTGTTTCACTCATCTGACTTGACAAATCTCTTTGCACTGAAATGAATGTGTCTAACACAATAGACGCAAATACTATTATTCTATTGTTGAATGAAAACAAACCAATCGGACCATGATGGTCGGAGGCTTTACGTATCGATATCTACCTCCAAATCTCCGACATGTTTGTGCACAATCTAGCATCTATATTTACATATTTCTGTAATTTTATTTGCGCGTTTATTACAGATTAATTTCAATTATTTTCATATGCTGGCATTGGGTATCAGAATCCCAGTACAGCATAAATTATCAACTTTAGAATAAGAGAAACGTCAGCAATAGGAAAGACATCTCCCCTTTGCATTCATCTGGGAATTAAACGCCCTAACAGAAAGTCAGTTTCTCCTGACTAATGTCATTTGGTATTCATGTAAGGTGCTTAGTAAACTATGCCTGTCCAGAAACCATCTTGAAACAAAACGTAGGAATTTTTTTATCAAGGCAATTTGTGCCTGATACAGGAAAAAAGTGCATAACTGACAATAAAAATCCAAATGACATCAATCAACACTGTACACCTTCACATCACAAATATATAGTACTATATACTGTATGTACACATGCCTGTTTTACTCCCCAGCTTTTAACATTTTACCACAGATGAGGCTCCCGCATTCATGTTAATGTTCAGGTAAGTGATGCATGATTGAGCTTGGGCTGGGGACATTTTGTCATCACCACTAATAAGTACTACTTCAAAGTAGTTTGAATCAAGTGCAGGACCCAACCATTACTCTACCATGTTACTGAATCCCCTACAACTATACCGTACAAAACATTTCCTGTCACATACTATATACAAATAACACTGTAGCCATTTCAATACCTCTAACACCACATTTTGTTAGAGTGCAGAGCTGCTGTCATTATCTCAGACTGGATTTAGGTAGGCCAAGTGGTAGTGTCACAATATGCAATTCTGCACCTAATCATCCCCAAATGGCTCCACAATGTTGAAAAAACATTCAAAAGTTCATACAGTGCCTATAGAAAGTCACACTTGAAATAGTCACTTTTATTTGTCTCACAGCTTGAAACAAAAATACATAAAAGCCTTACAACATTCAAGTAAAAAAATAATGTTATGGTCAGATGAGATCAAGATTTAACTTTTTTTGGACTGAACTTGAGCTGTGTTTGTTTAAAACCAAACACAGACAGCACACCACCCAAAACACACCATACTAGTGAAGCATGGTGGTGGCAGCATTATGTTGTGGGGTGTTTCTCTTCAGCGGGGCAATTGGTCAGAACTGAAGGGGAAATGGATGCTGCCAAGTTCACCCAAATTCTTGATGAAAAACTGCAGCCCTCTGCTAGACAGCTGAAGATGGGCAGGTGGTTCACCTTCTAGCACGACAACGACCCAAAACACAACACCAAAAAAACAACGCAGTGGCTAAAGGACAGGAAGGTGAATGTCCTTGAGTGGCCTAGTCAGATCCCAGACCTAAATCCTATAGAACATCTGTGGATGGACTTGAAGAGTGCAGTACATCGCCGCTCACCCTGAAATGTGACTGAACTCGAACAGTTCCGCAAGGAAGAATGGACAAATATCGTCCAATCTAGGTGCACAAAGCTGGTAGAGACAAATCCAAACAGACTGGCTGTAATTAAGGCAAAAGGTGCCTCCACAAAGTATTAAATCAGGGGACTGATCACTTTTCCAACCGTTATTCTAGTTTTTCATTAAATTACTTTTCAGAATTTGTGCCTTTTTTTCCCACCACTTGATATTGTAAGGCAAATGTGTAAATAAAGCTGGAAAAAGGATGGGTTTTATATATTTTCATTTCAGGCTATAAGACCAAAAATAGTGACCATTTCAAAAGGGTATGACTTTCTATACACACACACACACACAGACTCTTATAATACAGCTTATCATAACCAGGCTACAAAGTCCATATAACTCAATTTACAAAGTTATAAAAACATTATTTCTTTGAAAGTCAAATGTTTCCACCTGCAGCTGTGTGTGTAATGATTGTCCTGTATGTGAAGGAGCCAGCTTGACTAGTTCTGTCTCAGGAAGGGGCCCTGCAGCCTTCCAGGGTCCAGTTTGAAGCCAACAGGCAGAGATTTATGTGGCGTTCACTTTCTTGACAATTTAAGGTAGCGGTCAGTTGTTTCATTCCAAAACCACATTATATCTCTGCCCATTCCGACTCCAATCTCTCTCAAGGAGTGGGGGTGCTCTGCTACAGAACCATGGATGGGCTCCGCTCTACACAAGAGTTCAGCAAGCTTATGCTATCCATGTTGGCATCAAGCATTCCACTACTACTAAGCATTCAAATACTTTTGAGTGCAAACATGGTGGCCATAAATGTTCCACACCACAAACTTGAGGTTGCTGAACTCTGTGTGCATCTGTGGCTTTACCAAGTGGGCATCATGTCTGGGAACCAGACCCGGCCCAAATGCTTGGACACCTCCCAGTGGATCTCATCCAGGGAATATTTGTGATCGGGGATCAGCACCTCCTCCATGATGGACAGCTGGGACAGCCTACGGCCACACATCTTGACAAACTCCACAAAGGCGCTGCAGGAAACCTCACACTCGCCCAGGCCGATGGCCGACAGCTGGGTGCAGCGTTTTGCAATGCGAATTAGCTCCTCATCCAGAGGGCGCAGCCCGTTGGCACAAACCACCAGCTCCACCAGACGGGGGCAGTGCAGGCCCACACGCCCCAAGACGTCTTTGCTGACTGAGCGGCCGAAGTAGAGGTGTGTGACGGGGATCTCATCACAAAAGAAAGGGCCGAACTCGTCCTCGTAGAGGAAGAAGTACATGACCAGGTTAAACTTGGGCGAGTGGCGCACCATGGCGTCCCAGCTGCTCTTCTTGATGGTGTGGAAGTGCTGGCCCGGGTTCTCGCTCACCACGTCGATGCGCAGGTGTTCCAGGTGGACATGCTTCTCTGAGGAGAGGGCCAGCAGGAGTTCATCACTCAGGAGGTGGTAGTTCAACGCCAGCTCTCTCAGTCCGTGACACTGGTCTGCCACACACAGAATCCCTGAAAATATAAACAGAATTTGGTTTTAGTCTCATTCGCCAGCAAACCCTTTTTTTTTTTTAAAGGCTCTGCAATTGACTGTTGTTCAGTTAGATCTAGTTTGGCTCATTTTCTGTAAAGTCCTTTGAGACATTCTTGTGATAAGGGACTATATAAATAAATCAACTTGAACAGTCATTACCACAGCTGTCAATTTAAAAATGGTTCCAGGAAAATGTATGGTAAGAGGGAGAAACAGGGCAACCACATATATGGAATGAATATTGTTCAAGTATTAAAACACAAAGACATGTAGAATTGCAAACCAAAAAACATTAACAACCCAAAACTATGAACATTGTAAAATGTGACAGTGCAGAAATGTGAGAGGCAAACAAATCAGATTTTCATCAAAACGTAAGTCTTTGCAAAATACATCTAAGTTTAGTTTGAAACAAAGCAACAAAATGTTTTAGTTTCATTTCTTCAGTTTCACTCAGATTGCCTTTCCTGGCTTTTGCTTTGCACTTCTCAGTTTTTTTGTTCATGCTTCTCAGTTTTTTGTTTGCGTTACTTGGACAAATGTTCAGGGGGCGGGGCTTTGGAGTGGTGAGTGTGCTGCTCTTCAATTGGTCAGATCAAAGCTTGATCCGACAGGCTTGAGCCTTCCCCGTCAGCTCCCTTGGTTGAAAGTAGCGTCTGTAGTGTTGCCTAGAGCAGGAAACAGGATTCTGCGGTCTCAGGAAAATGTATTTTAAAATCAACCGCATGCAACATGTAATCTATATTATAGTATTATTTAATGGTATGCAATCTAGAAAAATGAAGAAGAAAAAGCACTGTCGCCTCAAAGGAAGAGGCCAGTGGGTTTGAATCTCCGCCCCGGTCTTTTGTGTGTGGAGTGTGCATGTTTGTGTGGGTTTCCTCCCACAGTCCAAAGACATGCAGATCTGGTGAACTGAAGACCCTGAATTGCCCATAGATGTGAGTGTGTTTGTGTGCAGTATATGATATGATGTAGTATGTATATGATGTAGTATATGATGTGTATGTACAGTATATGACAATGTAGTATGTATACAGTATATGATGCTATGTAAAGCTCTTTGTGACATGCTTGATCTGACCAATTGAAGAGGAAAATAACCCACCACTCCAAAGCTCCGCTCCCTGATCATTTGTCGCAACCAAAGCAAAAGCCAGGAAGTGCAATCTGAGTGAAACTAAAGAAATGAAACTCAAATTGTGTTGCTTTGTTTCAAACTAAACTTCTAATTATTTTGCAAAGAGAGTTTGGATGAAAATCTGACTTGTTTGCCTTTCACATTTTTGCACTGTTATATTTTGCAATGTTCATAGTTTTGGGTCGCCATTAGTTTTTTGGTTTGCAATCCTACATTTATTTGCATTTTAATACTTGAATATTAATTCCATACATAGTTCATTCATAAATGGAATGTGATTTCTGCCTGTCTTCCAGATGAAATTACGCCCTTTCATATTGGCAGACGAGAAAATTATAGGCCTTAAATAAGCCATTGAATGGAAAACACTTGCCATGTGACTTAAAATATAAAATCAAAGACTCAAGTTAAAATACAACATCGGCACGGCTTGGAATACCATCAAACCACCATCAAGGACAAACTGTCACAAAGCTGCCTCTTCTAAACTCAAGCATTGAAGCATCTATAGGAGGATTCAGTGCTCCCATTGTACCTGCTGGGGAGACATGAGGGCAGCTGCTCATTTTCAGCAATTTCAGGGTGTCACTGTTGTTGGCCACCAGCACCTTCAGAGATGGGTCATCCACTGGTGTGTCATCGATCTTCAGCGACGACAGCGATTTGGAGTTGACAAACACCACAGTCAGAGCTGAGATGAAATGAGACTGTGGAATAATGAAGATGCCCATGAATTATAATGTACACTGCACAGTCACCTCGAGTTTTCAATCATAAGGTAACTAAAGGGTGCAGGATCAAACTTATTTACACCTGGATTGCCAACACATACTTAATGTACAAAACATTAGGGACATCTTCCTGATATTGAGTTGTAGCCCCTTTCGCGCAATCAACATCTCAAAGTTTAAAAATCTGTTGAAAACTCATCTGCTTCTCTTTATCTAAATCTCCTTTGTGATTGGTATAGATTTAATTAAGGAAATCAATAAAGCATAATGTCTTTTACCTGGATTCACCTCGTCAATGAACTTCATGAAAACTGTGCCTAATTTTTTTTGTACATTCAGTGTAAAATGCTTGCGGCTGCCTTGAAATTATGGAACTGGAAGCTCACTGGCCCCAAGTCACACCTTTATAGCCCATGGCAAACAGCTCAGGGAAACGTGAGGCTAAAGGATTCACTGGCCGCATTCCACGGCATAATTATAGCAGTCACAATTTAAAAATTTACAATCCTGAAGGCCAGCATGTCAGTTATTAAAAAGGACAGCATTGGTAACATTTTGATTTGAGCTTTTTACCAAAACTGGTTGCACTAGTAGAATAACCACTGGTTACTCGCATGCAAATAGTTTGTGTCTCTTGTATGTGTCATTTCCGGACTAAAATATCTCCCATTGTATTCCTAATTGCACGGAGAGAAAACATTTAAATTAAAAAACCAAAAAAAACGTATAGAGCCACAACGCTTGCTTGAGAAGTGTATTCCTTCACTGCAAAAAGGAAGCAGAGGATAAAAGTATCCAAGAATACTTATTACCTCTGCCAACGGAGTTGGCTGGGAGGTAATGTTTTTGCCTCAGTCTGTTTGTCTGTCTGTTAGCAGGATATCTAAAACAAAATACAATAACGTCTCTGTCCATTTAAGGCCTCTGAACTCATTATGTTCTTGACAGAGCAAAAAAAAGTGTTATTCAGCTCTATCCTCAAGACGATGAAAAACCTTCCTTCCATACAACCAACAACTGAAGGTGCTCCGTCACTTTAAGGACACCACTCATGGTAGTTTATAGCCAGTATTTGTAGTGAAATGGAAACGTAGACTATAAAAACAAGAGTTCCTTTCAATTTTCTTGCATATCCGAACAGGATACTATAAAGACTGAAAAATACCTAATTTTCATGTTAAGTATACCTTTGGCAGCTCCATGAAACTGGGTCTGGCTGTAGAGATTAGCCCCAGGGTCTTCAGTGAACAATTCACCAACTGTGAAAGAATGTCACAGGCTGCCTCTGCAGACTCTGTACTGCTGTCCACCTGGAGAGCACAGACAAACACGCAGGCTTAATACTAGTCATTATAAGATCACAGGACATTTTTAAAATATACAGTGCGAGCAAAGTCTAAATACTGCAGCCCCGAATCAAGACACAGATGACGCACATCTTTTTTCCCCACATACGACTGGTGACTTTATTTCCTCCTCTCACCTTGAAGCTGACATACTGCAAGTGGTTGGAGTGCCTCTTTATGATCTGCTTGATGAGGTCTGGATGAGTGGCTTTCAGGTAGGAGCTAGCCGGCTGGTTGAGCTCAAACTCAAAGAACCTCCACAGCTCCGGCATGTGGAAAGCGTGGTTCCATCCCCGACACACCTGCGAGGCATACGCCCGGTCCAGCAGCGGAAGGTGCTGGAAGATATGGAGCAGGATTTCCTGAGGTAGCCGTGCCCAGTCGCAGATAGACTCGCGGGTCACCTCTTCCTCTGGCTCCTCACTCTGCTGCGTCCGCACCTTCTTGCCAGCCTCCGGTGGGTTCTCACTGGAGGAGCTGTTGCTGTCCTCCTCACTTCCTTTCACCCGCTTCATCCTGAAACATGGAGACAGTCATGTTCTTCACAGTCCAGCATGGAACAAAAGAAACAACAGAAGCTACTCAATTACACACTGGTTGGGGCATCTAACTTGGCTAATAAGTTACCATAGCTCCCAGTATTACTGGAGACACTGGCGTTAAGCCATCTTTGGTGAGGGCCCTGCATGGGCAGTTCATGTTTGCTTGTTAGTCAGAGCAAATCATTAGTAATTCAGAGTTGATTAAATGTTCATTTAGATAGTTGATCTTGCTTGCTGCGATGCTCAAAAGCTGTTCGGCGTAAACTGGATGAATAACTTAAATTCGTTCACGCAGCCAGCTAACGTTAACTAACGCAGTGAAAACGTCACTGAATGTAACGTAATATATTGTAGGATGTTCAACGTTAGCTCCAGTTATCAATCTGTTTCTGGTTACCTAACGTTAAGTTAATGTCCCACATTTTCAGGGTGATAAGACTGCTCCTTTAGCTTTGAGATGTTTAGCTAGTAACGAGTTGAACTAGACTACTAACCAGTTAGGCGACCCAACCTACCTTATTGTGTTTACACTTAACGTTAGCTGGTTGACTAACTTAGCTAGCCGTAAGGGACAAATCCGACACCGACTTGACACTCCAACCCGGTCCCGCGCTGGAAAGGCTCATACGCACAAGCCAAATAACGCGCATCAGGGCACAATTATACCCGAGCAACTAATATGTTCAGTGACGAGACGACCAGAGTCTGGCAGGTCCGCCTGGTTGACCTAATTCCTTCGCGGGAGTTCCTACCTCCTGAAATGGCGAAGTGTTGTCGTTCCAGCAGTGGTGCACTATGGGAAATGCAATGTGAAATGGCTGTGGTTAAAGATCGTCTGTTTTAAATGATGAACCACTCAATAGAAAAAGTACTATCCCTACTTCAGCTTGGCAAAAGTGGGCGTTAACCCTCACGCATGCGCTCTGTCCTACACTTTTGCCTCCCGCAGACCCTCGATATCATTTAGCCTCCACTTGCCCTGTGAAGTCAGTAATTGACCTGGTACAGACCCGAAACAAATGTACGTATTGCACGGAAGATATCTGCAGTAGTAGGTTTGTAGAGGACAATAAATCAATAACTACCGATAGTGCTGCATCTCTGCATTTTCCCCACCGCGCTTCGCGATAACGTTTGTGGTACCTGGAAATAGGGTCAGAGTAATACCTCTTTGGTATATCCTCCTCTCTGCTGTGGCGCACAAGACATATCCTTATTTTCGTTTCTCAATAAATGATAAAAACATTGAACAATGTCACTTTAGCTAGATTTAGCACTGGAACGGGCATTTCTCCCGACCGAGCCTACGTTATATTCAGTATGATATTATCTTCATGTAAAAAAACAGGCCAACAGTTAGATCCTTTTGTGAAAATGTCAATTCCCATTAAGAAATGGCACAATGTGTAGTTGGCGAAACAGAGAACCTGGTTTATTACCATTCAGCTCCATCCACCACAGATATTACAGAGCAGATTCACAAGTATTAAGCTTTCTTTAAATATATATATATATATATAACAGCAGCTGTTGTTGTCACACTCCCTTACCCAAACCCCCTGCCTTCTAGGGAATAGTATTACAGATTTACAATTATTTCAATATTTGGTGTTAAGACTGGCCCGCAAAACGTTCAGTAATCACTCCTTGAAATCACTCTCACTGTGAGATCTTTTATTATTATTATGGAAGGGTTTTGGTTCTACCACTCTGACAGAGTTGAAAATGAGATTCACATCCACTATCAATCACTGCAAATGCCAGGCTCCAACAGAAGTGATCTGACATTTTGAAGGGGGAAAAATACAACTGTGTGTCTACTGTATAAAAACGTACAGTGGCTTTATTGACATACATTCCATAGGTTAAACAGCTGCAAGATAGGAGGCACACCCAGTATTGCACTTCATTAAAAGTTCTGGCTCAAAACATAACCCAGAATATCAAACGAAACTGAAGTGAATAGTAACTTCGGAATACAGCTATTTTGGATACTATCATTATATACAAGATTACATAAATCGTACACTATTTTCCTCCCAAACATGACATTCTTAACAGTTGTATTCACCAACTCATCTTCTTTTTTTTTTGTCCATCAACCCATGATGCACTTGACAGTGGAGAATACTGTACAGGATTATGAAAAAAAAAAAAGTCAGTTTACATACAACATTTTAAATTCATAATTAGGAAGCTGGAAATACGGCCTGTCTCTTTTATTGTATTTTATCCATGTTCATCCACAGTTGCCTTAAGCAAATTTAATTCATATTCAATGTTTCATCTTCAATATATTGTTACACTTCAGTGATCAGGAGGTGTGCAACGTCTATGGAAGCCGAGGGGATACAACGGCTGCATGCAAACACGTCACAAGTTTTTTAATTTTATTTTTTTTCATTCAGTTTCCTCTGAATCCAAAGGAGTCACGACTCTTACACGCTTGTAGCAGAACCTGGACACTCATGTTGGTAGTAGAGCGGACCCGAGGACTCTTCGGTAGAAACCTGAATCCGGTGTCCAGGGGATTCTGACAACACAATTGCCAAGCTTTGAGGCTGAACTTCAGCAACAGCCAGAAATCACAGTAGATGAACAGGTTTTCAGTATGGGTCTCTTGATGTTTAGAAGGTGTGGGCATTCCGGCACACTCCACAGCCCAATGCAAACTCCTCCCCCGTCGGTGGGTGCACCACATGCAAAGGGCACTCAGTACCCTCCAACTGCTTGCCTTTGGGCCCTGTGATGGGAAGGACAACGATTACATCTCAATTATTTGCCATGGATATGTGTCTTTGAGTGTGCATGTGCACTCTGAATAATTTAACATTTTCCAGAACGGGATAGTCAAGTTAATTGTTAAATACCTGCAGGACAATGGGGCAGTTCCTCCTTGGGGACACTGGTCATCCTCTGGAAGTCATCGTGGCAGGCATTGCAGAAGTGTGTGGTGCCAAAGCAGAAGAAAACAGCCACCGAGCAGCAGTACCGGCATTTATACTCCAGGAAGTCTGTGCCATGCTTGGAGCACATCTGGTGATAGTGCACACGAATGATCAGGGGTGAGATGATATGTTGATACATTTTGTGTGCAAAAATAAGCACTACACAAGTGCGACAATAATATAACCAGGATCCTCAAAGGTTTCATCTACGCACCTGAGCCCTGGAGACATCAGAGCATGCTCCACAGATCAGCTCACTGGGGTCGTAATCATCGCCCTGTCCCGCCTCTGCATCGCAGCGTGCCTCTCCCCCAAAGTAGGCCTGCAAACGAGGAGAGCATAAACTCTCAATCCCTAGGCCACATTTACTTCTCGTTTTCTTTCTCAAAATGGCAGCTTATGTTATAGTTTGTATAGTTCATACAATACCTTCTTGCACTTGTAGCAGACATAGTATGCATATCTGTTCATGGCAAAGCCTGCAGGGTCATTGTGGAAGCGTGCTCCTGGAGTAGTGATCGCCTCACTCTTATGGAGACCCTCATACTCCAGCCTCATCAGAGCCTTTCTCCTCACATCCTCATACAGCTCCTTAATGGGGTCCAGCAGATCCTTTATCACCAAGTGATTGATCTTGTTCTAGAGGCAAAGAATGAGGTAAACAAACAAGCCACTGTTCATCACTGTCATAAAGGTGGTTCTATTGAGTATCTGTGTCACACTTTTGACAAGCATAATGAATACAAATACAGGAGCAAATGATGACATTTCACAAGATGACAATGAACAAAGTAGTCAGTATGCAAGGGCATAGCATTTACAAAGCATTTAAGCAAACCACAAGATAAATCAACTTCAAGGTGTGGTGGATACAGTTTCCAAGCTCTTTGTTACAGAGTTAATCTCTTAAATCACCATGGCTCAGGTGACACCTTACCTTGCAAATGGGGCATGACATGAACCCGAAGGTGATCCGGGGCCCTAGCCAGCGGTTCTCAAGAACACGACGAGTACACTGAAGGTGGAACACATGACTGCAGTCCAACTGAGAACAGAGCAAAGACGAGTTAAGAAACAAGGAGGGCAAATGTAAGCCTTTTTGTGAAACTCTCATACCATATGGATAAGCAGGCATGCATACCTGTACTGCAGGAGCAGCAGAGAGGGCTTCTGTGAAGCAGATCATACACATGTCGTCTGCATCCTGTTTCAGACAGCCAGTGCTCTTGTCACAACCATGCAGACACGGCAGACAGCTCTCCTCATTCTTAACTCCACCACAGGGGTGCCCGCAAGCATGGGTCTTACTGCATGCCAGCTTGGCATACTCCTAAGGAGGACAACATGAGAGGATTACCAACTGCTGCCAACAAGTCCTTTTCATCACAGATTACAGGATAGATTTAGATATGCTCTGAAATGTCTGCATCAGTGGTACAATAATACACTTCAATACTCTAACTCTATGCTATTCAGTATGTGTTAGTGTTGTGCAGACATGTGAACAGGTAATGCTAAGTACCTGGCAGTCTGGGTCTGAGCAGACACTGCCCACTGCAGACAGCTCAGTTCCATTCCTCGTACCACAGAACCTGCAGGCATCAGAGCTGGAAGCTGGTTTACCTACACAAAGATTGGATTTGTCAGAGAATGGTGATACGTGTGCAAAAGGGTAGCCCCTGTGAAAATATGGGGCAAGTCTGGAGATCTAGAGGTTTGGGACTAAAATCGCCTTGAATGTAATTCAATAGTCTTTTCAATAATGTTTTAGAACAGCATTACCACATGTAGCATTATTTAGAAAAGCAGTCACACTGATGTGCACTGTGGGCATGTTACCTGTGTGCTCTCTGAACTCCACCATAGCCTTCATGGTCTTTGAGTCAGCCAGAGCCATGAGCCAGAAGAGCTTGGTCCTCCCACAGCCTTCGTGAAGGTCCACCTTAATAGCCTCCTCTTCCTCTTTGAACACCTGAAGCAGCCGGGAAAATGACATTAAACACCAGCCCATTCTACTCAACATTCCTTTTATGAATTGTTTAATATTATCCAAATAGAACAGCACTTGACACTGTGATTATTGGAAGAATCCCAATCCAAACATCTCAGGCTTCATATGAGGGAGGCGTGTCCCATTCAGAGAGACAGCCAACACTAACCTGTCTCTGGTGAGAGCGCGTGCGTCGGTGCAGGTGGAGGAAGCGGTCGCAATCGGTACAAAGGTTGCCACACATGTTACACAGGATGATGGCCGCTGTCTCCCCATCGTCATGGTTGTCACACATGGGCTGTGGATAGGAAAGGAAGAAATCAATGAGTCGTTCTTTTTAGTGCTCAGTCAGTTATTTCTATACAGTGTAGCTGTTAGCTGCTTATATAGTTTTCACCATCTGCTTCTGCTGTCCATCTTTGCCCATCCAGCGACCAGAGGACAGCCGGTCTACATGGTCCTGGTCCAGCACACACAGCGAAGCCAGAGCCAGCCATAACTGAGAGAGAGAACGGGAAAGGATACATGACTAATCCAGACACAATATTTGTAAACGTAGAGACATGCACTGTGTACGGACAGAAGTTGAGTCCATACCCTGGTGGTGGCGATGCAGCGTACAGGAGACCGATGCTCCTCCTCCATTTTGGTCAGGGCGATGATGGTCTCAGCGATAGCATTTTTGGTGACCCTGGACCAGGCATCTGAGAGGTGGCCCTAAAAAACAGCACACAACTGTCTTACAAGTACTTTTTTCCAGTGCATAGATGGTATTTACTAAATGTGAAAAATATGACAGACAAAGATGCGTGAATGTGATTCCATGTTACATTATGTTTGCAGAAAGTGAAAAGAAAGGATCAATATGGGCACTGGTAACTTACAGCCGCCATGTCTTTAACCAGCTTTATGATGATCTCTGCAATCTGAGGAGGAGTGGAACCCTTCATCCACCAGTGGCTCTCCCCTCTGCGGATGTAGCTGAACATGGCAGGAAGGGGAACAAGGTTAAAAATCAAAGAGAATTGCAGTGTGCCATAGATCTGTCTGAATGTGTACTGTTTTGAGTCTCAAGGGATATATCCTTTTGATCAGCTTCATTTTAGTTAGGCGTAGCAGAAACGCACCTGGAATTGAAGATCATGGGCAGCGTGACAGTGGTGACCCCTTTGCCCGCAGCCATACCAGCTGTGCCAGAAATGGTGGTCCCTTTGGCTTTCAGCTGCACAGTGAGGGCCTTAGCGATGCAGCCCAGGAACATGTCAAGGATGCCTAGCTTGTTCCAGTCACCCTTCTCCGTGGAGTGGATGATGTCACTGATGTCTGCTGGTGGAAGGACTTTCACACCAATGATGCTGGCAAGTCGCACAGGTGTCACCTCTGGAAGGACGCGTCTGAGCAATGACGTCACCTAAGATGAGATGAAAGAGAGGGGTAAACGAGTATAGATTCAGTATAGTCCCACAGTGCATTCGTACCGATGACATATACACCAAATCTATGATCAATTTATTTGAATGTGATCTCAGCTCTTTGGCTCCCTTGTTGATCAGCTGCTTTCATCTCTTCTATGGAGAATACAGTAATATTATGTTACTTGGTTTACTGGTTAACATTAGCAACTGAACTGTTAGCAAACATAGCTTATAGCACATTACATTCATTAATACATACCGGTACATACAAAGAAGTACTGCTTATAAAACAATGTAATTTATTATAAAATGCCAGAGTATGTGTCGTCTTACAATAAAAAGGACAAGTGTCTTTCTGACTGGCCTGACTTTGGCTCTTGAAGACCACAGTGTGGTCAAAAGTGAGTGAAAATATCTGGTTCCTGGTTGTTTTCAAACAATTTAAATAGTTCTAAAAGATGAAAGAGAATCTAATGCATTAACTTTCCAGGCATCATTCAATTAATTAGATCAGTGTAGTCATGTTAGTCACGGTATGACTAAAACTGTATTTGTGTTTGTGTGTATGGTAGCTCACCTGTCTCTGTACTCGTGGCGAAGCAGTGTGCAGCAGAGAAAACAGGTCCTGCATGAGCGTTAGCTGCTGAGCCAGGTACTGACGGCCAACGTTGGAGCCACTCAGAGCCAGGACCATGGACAGGAGCTCAAAGCAGTAGGCATCTGAGGACGCGTCATCGTCGCTGGGCTGGGAGTTGGCATTCTCTTTGCTGGAAATGGCGTGCTCCCACTCCTCCCTCACACGTGTGGCCTCCATACGGATGGCCTGGACGATGTGCGCGCACACCTGGAGGGGGAGAAATGAGTACATGCGTTAGAGTGCAGGGATTATTATATTTAATCCTGTAAAGAGCTATTGTTTGGAGGCCACTGTCGAATGTAATGTGAAAGTGACTATTTACCTGTTTCTGCAGGTTGGTCAGTTTGCTCCTGCTGAAAATTATTCCTACCATGTGCTCTTTAAGGTCTGCATCAGATGGTGCCTAATGACAAGGATACAAAAAGTACAAAACAATCACGCTAAATATGTCTTGATTCAGTTAAACTGTACAACTACGACATTACATTACGGCATGTAGCAGACGCTTTTATCCAAAGCGACCCACATATCACACATCATCATCATATACAAATCATCATATACATACTACATCATATACTATGTCATACAACTACATGTCATACATACTACTACTGGCACAGTGCACACCTTGTCTTCTCCCTCAGGTGATGAAAGCAGGTTCTTCTCCTCCTGTTCTGGAGTAGGCTCTGCATCTCCACAGATCAACTTTCCAAACACCTAAATGTACACAACAGAGGTAAACTCTTGGACTTTATGAGACTCCAGCTGTTTACATCCAATTGTAACCTTTGCCAACAAGGTTTCATACAGATACACACAGTATGGCAAAAAAAAGAAAAAAGAATTGTCAGGTGATCTTGATGCATGTGGCTGAAACAGTTAGAAGACAGACCTGTGAAGTGATGAGGCGGAACACTCGGAGTGTCTCGCCCTCACAGTTCTTTTGCTGGGCCATGCTGGCTGAGATCTGGCCTGCAATCTTGATGCTCTCGCCCTCTTTCCAGCCCAGAACCTTCACCTGCCGCACCCTCAGGGTGTTCTCAGGACCCTTCAGCTCCACCTTGATCACATGATGATCCCCTCCAGGAAGCTCACTTGTCACCCAGCCCATGTGACGTGAGTCGAGGTCAACCTTGGGTGAGGAGGCATGGGGTTGATTGGAAAATGGCTTATATCTGTTTAAGCCTCCTTATTCTGACATTATTTATATTCTGCAACATGTAATTCGGTGTGTTTTGATGTTAGATCAACCATGGTGCACCTTTAAAAAAACAACCTTCTGATTGAATGCTTCAATGTTTCTACATCCCTTGCTTCAAAGGGAAGCAATGCGATTCAGAGGACAGACGAAAGAAGAGGTTGATGTATACAGCTATATACAGCACAGATGAAAGAGACAAACCACAGCGAGGCCACACGCCACCTGATTGACTGTTTTGAAAGTGGCTTTGATGTAAATTAATTTACTTCGGCTCCACTTCAAACGTTGAGACCCAGTCTCTTTAGACAGTGCATCACCCATTAAAGCACAGGGATGGGGGAGAATAAGGAATAACCTTATGACTCATTCACTGTGAAGTCCAAGAAAAATCAAAAGGTCAAACCTGTTTGATTCTGCAGAGGTCCTCTATTGCTTTTCCACACAGGAAGGTGATTGATGTCACTTTGTTCTGTGGATATGACAGAGAACAACAGGAAATTCAATAAAACTTACAAAACCCAAATAAATAGGCTGTTTCATTCCACAATGGCCTTAATTTGGCATTCATGCCATTACATGTACATGTACTGTACATGTACATGTCCCTTCCCTAACGCTTTAATCCCCGGGCCTGGTGTTTCCTCCTCACCCCAATGTCTCTGGAGTTGTCCACATGAACCGACACGTAGGAAGCGTTGATGCCTTTGACACAGCTGATGGTTATGCTCTTGGTCTTGTTCTTGTCCTCGTCTCCAGACTCCCAGAAGGTCTCTGTGGAGCAATCTGTTAGGCTGCCAATCATGGCAGGGCGACTGGATGTCTTGATGTCCACTACACTGGTCAGGTCCTTCAGACAGGTCACCAGGCAGAGATCCTACCACCACACACAGATATCAGCATCAGGTCAGTGCACACCATAAACACAGGGGTGCAACACAAATCATAACCCTTACAGTCTGAATAAGAATATGTTTTATTGGCCAATAAATTGTTCTCGGTATAGTTGCTCACATAGACACATCTAAGATATATACATATAATACAGTAATACAAATATAATTAAAGTGTAGGAATAAAATGTAAGTAAAAAAAATCTGTCTGTTCTGTGTTGTTCAACATACTAGGCAGATGTCACCTATGGCTCAGATGTGTAAATACAGTAAAATCACAGCCGAGTCTGTGGTTGTCTTACCTGGCTCATTGCTTCATAGCCTGACTGCACACTTATGTTGAAGCTTTCTTCACTGTCTCCATCATCGGACTTGGACAGGATATTGTTGATATGATGGAAAACGTTGCTCTGGTGGAGGAACTGGTGGTCTGACTGCTTGAACTTGAGACTCCAGCACCTAAACAGGTGAGTCAATAGGGGTTACATTCCCATACAATGTGAAACAAACCTGGCAAATGAACGCAGGAGGATAGTGATAATTAGAAATAAGGGCAATTCGTGGCTCATTTGACTAAAGTCCATGTCGTGTAATATTTGCTTGTGACCATATTATCCCTTCTCTCTCTCGCATTAAGGACATTACCACTGAATTAGTGTACTGTAATTGGAATTCAATGAGCCTAAATATGTTGGCGTTAATGCTCATGCATTACTAGAGAAACTGTACCTCAGGGCCATCTGCTGAAGGGAGCTGCCACTAGGAAGTGACATCATGAGGTCAGAGATGGTCTGGAGGAGGCGGTGGAAGGTGTGAGGGAGAGGATGGGCTGCCTCCCCAGCAATAACAATGTCTGACAGGGGGTGTTCACACACACCAAGGTCTCTTTCCTGAGGGGGGAAAATTGAGATGTTGACAGAGGGAAAATACAAAGTATAAGTAATGCTGAAATATGTTTGGTTGCCAACCACCTAATGCTAATCACCTGTTCCACATTTTCTTTGTTCCCTTTGTTTTCCTCCTCTTCCTCCTCCTCAGGTTCGAAGGGTGACGGGGTGAGAGATGCTACAAAATGCCAAAGGATGTCATGCAGGGAGGTGGTCTGGATCACATTGCACAGCAGCCAGTTGAATGCCTGAGAAGAAAACCAAGAGCAAATCATACTGATTAGTCTTAATAACTCTCTACAAACACTAGATTCTAATTATAAAACAATAACTAATTATGAGTATACAAAACTAGTTGATGAATGCACAATAGACAGTCAATTAATTACTTATGACCTTGGCTCAATGCTGTACAATTAGCAGTAATTATTGTAACACTGAGCTCTGAGATTGCGAAAGACACTGCAGCCTAGACATATGTACCTCCATGGCGAACACCCTGCAGGCGGACTTCCTCAATGCGTGTTTCATAGCCACCTCCAGGCCCTCGAGGTCATGGTGCTGGATAACGAAAGCCAGGACAGGCCACTGGAAGTTCCTCTCCCCCTTACTAAGGGAGCCATGGGCCGAGATCAGCCGGGATAGCTCTGGAGAAGGGTGGCGCAGCAGGGAAGAGCCCACCTCTATATAGACAGTGCAGGTTGACGTTACATATGATGTTGTAGCTCAATCATTATTACTAGTTAATTAAGGCTCTCACCAATATCTTGGGCAAAAACCACTGAGAAGGTTTGCTTACCTGCATCACCACTATGGACCCTGCGTCTTGGCATGGCTTTGACCCGGGCTGGAGAGGATGAGTGATGCTTGTCATACTCGGAGGCTACGACTGAGTAAGACCTCTGGAACACTGTGCGCTTAGCCGTGTCACTGTCTGTGATTGGACTGGTCTCGAGACTAAAAGGGAGCATGTAAAGACAGACACAGACAAATACGATTAAGTCTCCAATTAAACAATTACTTGTGACATCAGAATCACTTTTGAGAACTAGATTATTGTTTTTGAAATGTGAATTTTAAGCAACCATTAGTCGACGGACAGACGGACGGACAGAGACAGACCAATTGCACATCTGTGATAGCTCACAAGTAGCTCACAAGATGAAACCGGTGAACGTAGGCTGTTATTGACACTATCATGTGGTAATAATGTAGTGCATCGATAACAGAGAAAGATGTTATGTAGACATGGACAAACGGAGTGATTTGTTTAAACTTTGATAGCTAGTTGCCAGTTGCTAGTTTTACTTTGCTACGTTATCTTGGAGCTTGCACACAAGGTGCAAAGTGTAATTTTATTCACCTACAGACTGCTTTCAAATGGAACATTTTCACTTGCTAACCACTTGAGCTAGGACAAGCCACGATAGATGGATAGTTGTCAAATTTAAGCAGCAGCTGGCTCAGTTTCGTTATGGATAGCCTTTGTTTTTAACAGCAAAGAGGATGTGGTCTACCAGGCAGGAAGCCTAAGTTCATGTCATACGTTTTTGTGTGCTTGCAAACAACATATAAATTAGTCATAACCAGACAGTGGAGCAGCCAAGTTATTTCGTACTTAGGCACTATAGACAGGTGGTCAAGATAGTAAGGCAATAGATTAGGTCCATTTTCTGAAGAAAATGTGTGTGCTTGCTGACAAAGCAATGTGTGTGTGTGTGTGTGTGTGTACGAACTGACTTAAAGAGTAGCTAAACACCAAACCCAAATCTATGTAAAGCCTGCTGTGTTGGTCTGAGATCTTTTCATGAATGAACTCGTCAAGCAGACAGGAACAGGAGAGTCAGGAAGTAGTCTATCAAGTGCGTATATTCACCGGCGGACGTGCAGCCCGTCCACAGGATATGATCAAACTGACACACCTAACTTGACATTTGTAGGTTCCTTATATACTTTGGCTAGTATCCCTACAAGGTGACAACTATCTTCTACCCATAGACGGCATGGTGCAACCTTGCTTAATGCTTATTGGCTAGTTGCCATACAAGTCGTCGACTAAACACTTCCTATTACTTGGAATATCACATGCTTGTTTTGCACTCTGTCTCTTGATTGACAGGCACAGATGCTACTCCTATCCTGCTGCTGTGCAAGCAAGGATGATACAATTAGTTTGACTTAAGACAGCAGTCCTGTCTCAAAATTACATACCAACAGCCTGACACCTAATAGTAAAAAGCATGCAGTGACATCACCTGGCACCAAAGATCAGGCAATAGCAGATGGCAATTTAAGTAGCATGCTTTTTACCTTTAGATGTCAGGCTTTACACAGATAAGGGTTTGGTGTTAAGTTACTCTTTCAATATAGAGGGGACAGGGGAGAGAGTGAAAGAAACAGAGGGACAGAGAGAGTGGTAGAGAGCTGCATGTCTATCTGCAAGTGTGAGAAACAACACCACCTGCTGGTCCTTGAATGTTCCTTCATTAGTGTGTAAACTTAAATATCTAAAAAACCACAAGATGAATTGCTTAGAAAAGCAATAGCAACGTGCTCTGCAATGAACTGAATGTCCATGTAGCATATAACTAGGAGGAGATGCAGTGACAAAATCTATAATAATGAGTAACAGTACTAGTGTGCTCGTCTTGCAAGCACGCTAATAAGGGGAAAAAAGTCAGTTAAGATCAAATCCACGATTGATGGATTGCGCTCCCCATCAGCTTGTTTTATAAAAATTGTGTTGGAGAGGGTGGTGGGGCGAAGTGCAACAGCAACACCTTCAGGTGTATAGTAAGGGTGGGGGCAGGACGCTTATGGTGACAGAGTGGAGATGAATTAGAGACAGCTAAACTGACCATCTAAAAAGATAACATTAGCAGTAATGATGTACAACCCGGGACTGTCAGACTACACATCTACTGATCACTAAAAAACTCAAAATGATTTTCCAGTGACGAAGAGCTACCTACAGTTTTACTATACTAGTAAGTGAACTTTTGCCGTCATTACCATGCTAGTTTAGGGTGGTGAGATGTCCCTGTTTTCTAGGGACAACACCCAGATTTTATGCTTTATCCCCGGCTGGTGCTGTCTCTTGATTTCCTCCTCTCCAGATGGCATTAGTATTATCAGGGGAGGTCTAGTGAGTGGTATTTTTTACCTCTGGCTCTGAACCACAAATTTTATCATGTCCGTAATTAACATAGCCCTGTTTAGATGGATTAGTATTGGATGACAACATTGGTAATGTAATTTTGTAATGTTACATTGCATGTCGTGATTTTAACAAACAAGTTTGACTTAATTACTACCATACTGAGGGGTGCATCATTCCCGTCCGATTCCAGAATTTGTCTACCGTGCAAACTGTATTTGTAATTCATGAATCCCGTACATCGGTCCGGACGGCAATGTTACTAGAATTGACAGAGGACGTGGGAGTTCGCTGAAAAACAGTATAGGTTATTTGCTAGGTAACTAAGTAATAATAAAAAATAAAGCTAATCGGGAATGGGATTGAAATCACTGAATCACTAGAGTAAAAATGACATTACCACTTACCAGACCTCTTCTGGTAATAATGCTGTCGGTTTACATTCTGGATCGTACATTTTTGGAATTCCTCTTGCATAGCCATTGATAGCACAAATCACAGATTGTAGCTTTAAAGAAGTGGTAAAAAGGTATGTTACCTGGGAGGCATTGATTTCATGTTGTTCTCTGGTTCCTCAAACACATTGGGGCAGGCGTCAGGGGTGACTGAAATGTAGGGGGCAGGAACAGATGTGGAGCGCAGGTATCTCATCTCATCTTGGAAGAGGTTATCATCTTGGTAGGCCCCAAAGTTCTCTGTGTGTTGCCTGAGCGGTGAGATGAGAACGGTGAGTCACTACACAAAAAACTTGTTATTTTAGGCCCTAAAATAACATGTTTTTTACCCTAAATACCCTAAAATTTAGGTATTCCCATCTATAAAAAGGCAACATATTAACTGGATTGTTAGCTACCTAGCTAGTGTCTGCAGGTAGAGACAGCCCATTTTATTAGGGAGTTCGTCCGAGATGCCCTCCTTGAGGCTGGGTAGCTGGGAATGCAGGGGCCGGGGAGGGTGATGGCACAGCATGCTGGGCTCGGCAGCACTGCTGAGGGACAGCAGGAACAAAGCGTTGGCCCGGATCACCTGGTGAGCTTCCATTGTGGGCAGTGCCCTTGGGGTCTTCACCTGCAGAGGTTTCTTCCTGGACTGCTTCACCTGGCAAGGAAAACGCAAATTGGTTTTGGTTTAAGTGTGAAGTCTGTAATGATGGGAACAGGTTATGCTGATAAGAGATTTAAAAGGGGAATGCCACCAATTTTCAAAAGTTAAATATGTCTTTCTCTACCCTTGGGGGAGTTCTGTGATCATAGGCAAAAGGTTCAAATTGGTTCCAGAGCAATGCTTGCAAAAACTATTGGTGGATCTTCGTGAGACACAATTACCTTTTCATTTACAAAACAGTCAACACTTCAGAATAATTTGGCTCATTTGAATGGAGACTCAAATGAGCTCTCAGTTTGTTTTAAAAATCGTTAAATTAATTTCTTACATCCCAACTCCCTTTGACATAACATTGTACTGAAAAGGGTGTGTGCCAAATTAACATCTGAGGTACCTAAGCTGCTTATGTGACCTGCCCCAGCTGGGCCTGGCAATTGACTCTGTAACCGATTAAAACTTTTTGCCTATGATCACAGTACTCCCCAAAGGGTAGACATATTTTACTATGGAAAATGGACAGCATTACCCATTTATTTTATTTATTTAGCCTTTATTTAACCAGGAAGATCCCTTGAGATTAAAATCTCTTTTTCGAGGGAGACCTGGCTAAGATAGCACACCATTTAAAAGTTACAGTACACGAATTATAGAATAAAACATGTTTAAAACAGAAAAGGGACAAAATAAATACAAAATAAAATAAAATAAATAAAAGACATTAAAAAACAGACAGGGGACAACAGATACATGATACAAAGTCCAACTTATGAAAAGCAATTACACTCTTCGGTTACTGAGTTTTCTACTAGCACTTTGAACTCTCTAAGATAGATAAAATCATTAAGCTGTAGCGTGTTCTGAAGGTTATTCCATGACCAGGGCGTAAAATAGGTGAAAGTTGTTCTGTCAAGTTCTGAGAAAATCCTGGGTACTGGCAGCGCAGTGGAGCGAACATTATAACAGCTGGTGGTGAGTGTTAGAAGATTACACAGATATAATGGGAGTTTACCTAGTATGGCTTTGTAAGTAAAAATATACCAATGCTGCCGTCTCCTTGCTTAATGATGACCAGGAAACCAAGTAATATGGTACACAGTGATGTGTACGGGACAATGAGTTGGAAATAAAACGTAGAGAACTGTGATACACAGAGTCTATACAGTGAAGTGTAGTGGAGGCAGCATGCATG
>OMOT01077903.1:0-15532 GCA_900312575.1 Acanthochaenus luetkenii
TTCAAAGGCCACAGTCTGAACATGTGCAGTGTGTATTTTTCTGAGCCTGTGTCCTAGTTACCATTTACCACACTGTCATCGTTCCAATTCATTGTCGTTTCTACAACATTCAAGGCCAAATCACACTGGCTTGTCTGAGTTTTGGGATACTTCCCTCGACAGAAGCTCCATTCCCACTCTGTGGTCAGTCAGTGTGACACACACCAAGCATTTGCTTGATAACAGGGTTAAAGGTTGAAAATACTGTTGATTGTGATGGGACAGAGCCATCTGGATGAAATGATAATCTGAGTAGCCTTGCTATAAATGTGCTTCAGCCAATTCCTATGGACTTTGACATGAAATAATCTAGGATTTCCAAACAGATAAGATGATTACATGGCTAATTCAATACAAGCTATAAAAATGATTTGTTCCCAGTGCTATAATCAAATATACAGCATCACCAAATTCAACTGTTCATTAGAATCCCATTGATAGTGGGAGTACAATTAATTATGTTATTCAAGACACTACCATTCATAACAAGACAGAGGACAATACATTGTGCAGTTCATTAGAAAGATGGGTATGCATATGCTTGTTGTCTGTATTTGGACAGTCAGCTTGTTCAGAGCGTAAGGTCGCTTTTATATTCAGTGTGTCCCAACGGCAGCCCTCTGACATCAGCGTGTTTGTTTGCCACTAGGGCTGCTGCAATAATTGAACAATCAAGTGATCACGATTGTAGAGGCCAACCGCAATTATTATTTTTTAACTGCAATCATTGTTTTGTTTTCACCCTACAAATCCTCTAAAAAGCAAAGAAGGCAAATATATTTGCTAATTGGTCAAATGTATATCCTGTCGCCCACTTCAGAACAATAGTGTGATGAGGCACATAAGAGTTCCTGAACATGAAACGTGGCACATGTCTGTGGGCGAAGTGAAAGCATTCGTTGTGCTTCAGTATTTATGTGTGGTAAAAACATGGATATCAACAGCTACTAGTCAGAAAAGCTTGAGCAGACTTTTCCCCCAGACAAACGTGCGATATGGACAAAATCTTCCATCACGATATGGGTAATTTAATATCACGATAACGATATATATCATGATATAGTACGTCTTCTGTAAATTTGATGAATAATTTTTCTATACAAAATAACCACATGCCTCTAGGGCTGGGTATCGCCACGGTTTTCAATATCTATTTGGTTCGGGATATTTCAGTTACAATACCAATTTTGCTTGGATATGAAAGAGATTCTCAGAGAACTAATGCTGTAAATTGTACAAGGAACCATCTAACCTGGTGTTTTATTAAAACTATTAATGTTTGCATTCAGAATTGACCCCAAAGCAGTTACATTCATGTACTTTTTATTTAACATGACCAACACACTACAGCAGTGTATCAGAAGAGAAACGACCAAAAGAGACAAAACCATATATTGATTAATAAGTAACAATCAGAAATTGAAAAGGCTCTGAATGGCTCTGAATTACCTTGCAATAGTGCAAGAAATCAGTTAGTTTTTTTGGAACATGTTAACAACAGTCTTGTAAAACCTCTGGACATTGTAAACTGTAAAGTCCATGAAACTAAATCCCCTTCATGATGCTGTCTCACTTCTTGGAGATTGAATGGCTGCCTTCAACACACCTGGGAACTGGGGAGTTTTTCCACATCGTAGTGAAACTATGATGCTTGAGTGACGCATTTTGGATTAAAAATTACTTTGAAATTGATACTTTTCAAAGGGCATCAATACCAAACGAGTAGCATGTGAGTAACGAAGTATCGATACCAGTTTAGATCAGCCCATCCCCAGTGGATAGTCCTTTTCTAAGTTAGCTGCATTATCAGCAGATGGTTACAGTGAAATGATGACGGAGGCTAAACAGTCCAGATTACATACAGAGCCACACTTGTGAAGAGCTGATGATCGCATAAAACGTTTTTCTGGTTGTAAATCAGTGGAATAATAAGCGCGACTGAAAACTGTTCTTTAACAGGCAAAAAAATGCAACAGAGTTGTGTTCTGTGTCACGCTGCTCTGTGTTTGTTTGTTATTCCAGTCCACGTGTAGAGAATGTAAAGTGGGGTCGGGAATGACATAAAATACATCCGCAAAGCAGTTCTGCTGCTTTTTCTGTGGCATTGGTGATAGAAACGGTAGAGGAAAATATCTACGATAGACATTTTTCGATCGTCCCACGATATATATCGTCATATATACGGCCCTAAGACAAACCATGGCAAGGAACCGCTTCAAAGAAATCCTGCGAAAGTGTGTGTCGCGGGAATAAGAGGAGATTAGAGATTGAGTGTGCGTAAAACTGCTTTCTAATAAGGATTTAATGGACGTTATATTTTTCTATCGATAAAAACCCGAGGTCTATTCCAGAAACCTTTATTTGAACACATTTTTGGGGCTCTCTTTTTGTGAGAGTGAAGTCCCAAGCCATCCAGATAAACATGTAATTAAACACATATTCATGTACAATCATTTCTAAATCCACAGTCTCCCACACTCACTCACCTGAGATGATTCATCATAGTTGGGGTCCTGTACATCAGGCTCCTCGTCCTCGTAAACCATCCCCGCTGCCCCCCACACTCCTTTACCACCCGCCCCACCTGGGAGACACAAAGACAGCCAGCAAACAAACTATGACCAACTTTTCTACCGGTGCTTTCTCCATTTTCATTCTGGTTGTTGTTTCAGTCTGCTAGCTGCCAATATACCGTAAAACCTGTCTCTTCATCGCTGTTGATTGGTCAGCTCATAACAAAGAAGCAGTCCACTTCATAAGTGATCCTCTAGAAGGTTTCCTCGACTTTAGAAAATGCGATGCTCTGCCTAAAAATAAGTCAACATTGGCCAAAATGTACCTTTTTTGGGCAGACCCCGGCCTTTGCCAGTCTTGGACTTGCGGTCGTTGGCAATGAGTTTACCCATGGGACTGTGTGGATCGGTGCCCACCACCTCCCCTGATTCAGAAAACGACTCGCTGGTGGAATTGCGGGATGAGGACTTGCGTAGGCGACGCTTAGCTTTAGCTTTGAGCCGTGCCTCGTGGAGTGCTTTCTCCTGGGGCGTCCAGTTACCGTTGACCTCTGCATCATTCAATCTTTCTTCGTCACTATAGGTACCGTCAGTCTCCGCCAGGTTTCCTTCAAGATTGAACATCCCTATGATTAGACAAATGGAAAGGTTGGTCACAATTAATAATGTGGCCAGTATTTTGTGGTAACATCTGGATAATTATCCATCTCCTTTACTTCCTTTGTTAGGCTCTTAAAAAAAAAAAGTATCAGTGGAGACATTTCTGTATATTTTTTGGGGGATATATATTTTACTTAACTTGGCTGGGAAAATGATTTATAGAAACAAAATATATTACAATAAGCGATGTGATCAACCCAAATATGAATGGTATAAAGTAGGAATACAGGAATCTCTATGAGAGATGAACGGTAGTTCCATATCCAAATAACATGAAATCTTGAGAAAACAAAATAACCCAGGATGGTTTCAGAAAAAGCATATCTATACTGGCGTGCTGTTGTTTTCAGAATTATGCAATTTTTTACAACCTCCTACCCAATGTTACAAATAATGCAGTGGGCAGAACCTTTATGGTATATTATACTGCTTATGCATCATAAAGCTGGAGCCATAAGTCTAACAAGGTAAACCAGAGTCAAGTAAAGAAAATGTGCAAACAACAACAGATGGTGAATATGGTCCGTTTAGTGTCACCTATCTGCCTTTAGGGGATGCATTCTGGTGATAAGACAGGACAATGTTTCTGTTAGCACCGGATCTGAAGAGATATGACTCTAGAACGCGGCAATTCACAGATGGCGCAGGAGAATAATGAGTCAGTAGCAGCAGCTTGGATTCTCTGCTCAGACTGTGTGGCCTAGATTTAGTTGTACTGTAGTAACTCCTGATGTCTAGTGTATGTATATAGCCCAAACTGCAGCCCCAGCGCCTGAAATTAACACCCGACCACACGCCAAATGGGGGTACATTTTGCCATTGGCGGGTAAAAAAGCCAATGTGGCTGCTAGGAGCAGCGTTCAAGTTAATCCCAGTCTATGCAACTGTGATTCCACTAGTCATTTTGAAAATGCACCTGTCCTGTGGGTTGTTCATAATCTTTGTTGTACGGTTTGTCACTTCTGTTATTGTTTGACAAATAAATAAATAGATAAAAGCCAATTTTAAAATCTTAATTACATTTATTTTGTAAATAACTTTACAGCACTTTAATGTATATTCTTAACAAGTTTAAGAACCATGCTCATGCATTTTCTGTGTCTTTCCCCTTTATTTTAGGCACACAAAACAATTGGGCTGGTAAAAAAAACCTGTGTGACGGGTGGCTAAAAAAAAACTTCAGGCCCAGGGCAACCCCCAAAATGTTTTACGTTATGGCAAGTATGACAGCTGAGTGCATTTTATGCGGGTCAAATTCTGAGGCATATTATTGCTAGTACTACAGCCACCATACGTAAAGGACGTGTGTTGCATGTCAAGCCAAACGTCACACAACCGCCCAAAACATAACACGGGAAGACGGCAGCATATGTATAAACACATTCCCATCAGGTGATTTTGACACGGTTAAGTTACTAAATAGAATACTCTTCTGTGCAAGAGAAATGTCTAGGAAAATGTCTGCCAAGTTCAGCTGGCTTCTTCTAGGTATGGAGAAAGAGACACAACAACAAATGGGAGTGTTACTGTAGGCATGGGAGGAGCAGGAAGGGAGCAAAGTGGAACACATGGTGGAGAAATGCTGACACCAGTTTTTTCTTTCCCCACTCCTCCTCTTTGCAGTCTTCTCGCATGCGCTCTGTCCACATCAGCAACAGTGGACCTGACTACATATGGCAGTGTTGGGGCCATGACCAGTCACATGACCAGAGAAAGCAGAGTAGGAATCTCTGAGGGTGTAATGAATACGCAAGAAGATCCCTTCGGCAGAACCTAAATGCCAGTCTGAAAAGTTATGGCCCTATAGATTACAGGACACGCAGACATCGTGGAGAGGGAGGAGAGGAGGAAACGTCCAAGCCACAGATCCAACCCAACAGCTTATGCTCTCTCTTATAGAGTGCTTTTTTTTTTTAAAGCAGCAGCTCAGTGGTCCCGTTACACACACAAAAGGTAGCAGATAATTTAAACTTGTTATCCTGTGTAAATATCACTGCTCGGGTGCAGCAAAAACAAGTCAGTTATGACCTACTTTCAAGTAACATTACAAAGAAATATATTGATTACAAAATGTTTGACTTCTGCAGAGAATAAATACTACACAGCCTCCTGCATGTGCACACAAAGGAAAGTAAGCGCCTTTGAGCATAGGAACAAGACTCACAGACTTAAACTGTTGCATTACAGGTAGCACCACTCCCTTGTCCTGCAAAACCTGTAAACAGCAGACCACGTGTCGCCTCCTCCTTCAGCTCCTCCTCTTTCCCTCATATAGGCTACATGCCCTGCCAGAGCAGTAAATTAGGAATTAACCAATGGCAACATGCCAAACACAACCGGCCAACTGGAAACAGCAGAAAAGGAGAAGGCAGAAAAAGTCGGGGCTACTTGCCGAGGAAAGAGTTGCAAAAGGAGCAAAACAAAATGCAGCCTACCTAGCAAATGAGTGAACGCAGCCTTTTTTAACACTGTAGACACCATGTACCCTCACTACCTCTGTGACGCAGAGCTCACTGCGGGACATTGTGTCATTTTAAGCACAGGCAACTGCAACTGAGTCGTATCCTCTCTCTCTCTCTCTCTGGAGATTGTAAGGCTGCCTTCAATACATCTGGGAACTGGGGAGTTTCCCACCTTGTAGTGAAACTATGACACTTGAGTGACGCAACCACATTTTGGATAAAAAAATCATTTTTTAATTCATACTTTTCAAAGGGCACCGTTACCAAATGAGTAGTATGTGAGTATCAATACCAGTTTCGATCCTCCCATACCTAGTGGATAGTCCGTTCCTAAGTTAGCTGCATCATCAGCATATGGTTACTGTAAAATGATGCTTTTATTTAAACACTTAGTAACTTGGCAAAATACGTTAACTCTCTCAGTCCATATCCCAGTCTACTCTACACATGTCTCTGTATTACCATAACTCTCTTAGTAACATTGCATGGTAAATGTATATGACAGTTACTGCAACTTGAAACGCTCCAAGATTTCTCCATATTTATTTAGGCAAGATACCCGGTCTATATTCTCTGTGGCTTTGGTGACTTTTTAATCATTTGTTACCGCACTTGTAAACAAATGTGGGTGAGACACGTGTGGCGTAAATCTGTTTAGTGGCCTCAGGCCTCTTTGCACCAAAGAACCAAAGGCTGGCCGCGCAAGACTAACGTGGTTAGAGCTGCACGCATCCACGGGAAAAGGCATATATTAAAATAATTCAAATGAACATCGATTTTAATCGGAAAATGTATTTATTTATTTTAAACCCAGCCCTACATGCCTACATTTTTTCCATTAAAAACAAAATACAAATTTCATGTTTTATTCAAAATATGCTGGCGAAACATCATGGGAATATGGTGCATTTTCATTTGTGAACTTCCAACTAATCCAAACACTGCCAAAGGTCATCAGCAGGGAGAGATCATGTAGAATTAAAATGTATAACAATTCACTAATCTACCGAAAAAGTCAACTAAAACATAGCGGATTATTCACAACACGGTATGACTGCAGTCAAGTTAGCCGTCTCTTATGAAACCATGGTCTAGCCAGCTGCTCTTTATATTGTGCTGCGTGCCTACTGGTGTCTTTACGGTACTTACCCAGCATTGAGTCAAAATAACTGTATTCTCATAGTTTGGTCAAATATAGCGGAGCTACGCGGCCCAGATTACATACAGAGCAACGCTCGTGATAAGAGCTGATGATCCATTGAATACTTTTTTTTTCTGGTTGTAATGAAAACTGTTGCTTAACACAGTTCAAAAATGCAATAGTGTTTCGTTCTGTGTTTTTGCACAAAATAGCCCTAACCGGTGTGCATGTAGAGATTTGTGTGAAACTGACTGGGGGGGACTCGCCACATGCAGCTGAAATAAAGTCAAACTGTTGCCACACATGAAACAAAGTTAGGTCTAGCTTTGCTTCATGTGGCAAGATACATAAACGAACAACAAGTTGATGGAGACATGTACCGGTAGTTCTGCTGACTGCACTGCTTGACTCACCCTCTGTAACTGCTGCAATGCAACAACACAGATAAAGTGCAAGGGTAGTTGCATACAAAAGATTAGAGCTAATCTGACAGCCAGTTAAGATTCTGATAACACATTTTAACCAGATATCGACCAATACCCATACGTTCCACGGTAGGTTCCTTAATTAAACCACGTGTGTGAATGTGTGTGTACATATGGCTTAGAGACCGGGGGGGGGGGGTTAACAAAAGAGCAGAGTTAGCCTGCCCATAACATTATGTTTACTCAGTAGGCCATGAAGAGACCATGCTTGGCATTTATGGCAATGGAGGCATTCCATGATGCTCGCCTATATTTATCCAAGGAGTTACATAAACAGGTAGAGCCCTGCGGTGGTGTTAAATCAACAGCATAATGTATTTAGTATGTAATTAATGATATAGGACACGTATCAGAGGAACTCAAAAACTTGACCAGCTCTTTTGCATGGATAAACAGACACACAAATTATGAAGATAGACCATGGCTTCAGCAAATATAGCACAATAAGTTCACATTCAGCAATCACAGGGAATACATTAGAACTGTGATGCAAATGCTCCACAATTTACACAAGAAAAATACCTTCACTTGGCCGTTCTGTCTGGTCAACCAGTGCATAAACCAGTCTAGGTCTTTGAGGCCTCTCAATAATTGATCATTAGGGAACATCCAAGTCTAATGACACTATTACACTTGCGTTCCATGCATCAGCAACTTCATTTTAAGGGTTTAGTCATTCCCATGCTGCTGTGTGAGTTCAGTGGACTAGCTAGCCTATCATGCAGTGAGTTGTTTCCAACCCAGACAATGGGGTCTTTGACCGTGTGTGACCACCACATCAACAGAGCTGCTTGATCAAGCGTGTCTGACCTTCCTTGAGAAAAGGCCCGTCAAGCTCATATAGAAAAGCCCATCTGTGCACAGACGTATTGGCTATTCTTACCAATACTAAACCCGTGGAGCTGCATTAATCACATCCAGAGCGTGGCGTCTGCGGGCAACAGAAACACTGATTTACCTTCGTGCAGCCCTATGTGCACCTGGTATTTGTCATTTTCAGGGCAAACAAATATACTCAAAACACAGATTGGTATATGTATTACAGTCATGGCATTGCAAATGCTCCATAGCACCGAGACAGCTCTCACTAAGGTGGTAAATGACTTACTCCTTGCCTCAGATTCTGATTCCTCCTCTATTCTAATCCTACTTGATTTAAGCACGGCATTTGATACAGTTGATCATAATATACTTCTAGACCGCCTAGAGAACCACGCTGGTATCTGTGGCCCTGCGCTTTCATGGCTTAAGTCCTACTTATCTGATAGAATGCATAGTGTTTCACACAACAACATAATCTCAGAATGTTCCAAAGTTAATTTCGGTGTACCACAAGGTTCGGTGTTAGGCCCATTGCTTTTCTCTATTGATATGCTGCCTCTCGATGCAATATTCCATCGCCATAAACTTACATTTAATTGTTAAGCAGACGATACCCAAATTTACCTACCGATTAAGCCAAATGACCTTTCACAGCTCTCAAATTTAGAAGTGTGATTATCTGCCATCAACAAATGGATGTAAGCTAATTTTCTGCAACTAAATGCCAACAAAACTGAGATGCTAGTTGTTGGCCCCAAAACACAACTATCTCGTCTTGCTGATGTCACCATACAGTTTGGGGACTGCTCAATTACCCAGAGTCTCACAGATATCACAAAGATAGCATTTTCCCACCTCCGCAATATTGCAAAGTTGCGTCCTTTATTAAATATGGCTGATGCAGAAACCCTAATACATGCTTTTGTTTAATCATAACTTGATTATTGTAACGTCGTTTACTGGCCTACCCAACTGCATTACCAAACATCTTCAACTTGTACAAAATGCTGCTGCCAGAATATTAACATGAACTAAAATATTTGACCATATTACACCCATCCTGACCTCCCTTCAATGGCTTCGAATTCAAGCCGGGTCAGACTTTACGGTGCTTCTGTTAACATATAAATAGTTACATGGGCTTGCACCATCATATTTATCTGACCTTATCATTCCGTATGTTCCCCCTCGTGCCCTTCGATCGCAGAACGCTAGGTACCTTACTGTCCCTAGAATCAAGAAAAAATCTGCAGGCAGTAGAGCATTCTCCTATCGAGCTCCCTTTCTCTGGAACCCATCCCTGATGCTGTTACTACGCGATCGCAGTGGATGTGGGTGCTGCCCCGGCTTATACGGTCGTTGGTGCTTGCTGGAGTGTCTGTCTTGTCTGTGCTTCCTCTTCTTTCAGGCACCATCGCAGTGTCCCTGCCGTGTGGTGGACGTAGGTGCTGCCCCGGCTCCTACAGTCACCGGCTCCTGTCCTAGCCCCTACCCTAGCCACTACGGTCACACCGTCACAGTATTCCTACCATGCAGTAGACATGGGTGTTGCCGTTTCCCCTGCGGTCATTACTGCTGGTCATTGTCCATCCCGGATGCTGTTACTACGCAATCGCAGTGGATACACCATCGCAGTGTTCCTACCATGCAGAGGACGTGGGTACTGCTCCGGCTCCTACAGTCACCAGCTCCTGCCCTAGCCCCTACGGCCATCAGCTCCTACCCTGGCTCTCATGTGGACTTGGGTGTTGTCCTTTCCCCTACGGTCGTTACTGCTGGCCATTGTCCCATCCCTGATGCTGTTAGTATGCAATTGCAGCCCCTGGTTCTCTTTGACCTGGCCCACCCAAGGTTTCTTCCTCTTTTTTTTGTACCTAATAAGGTTTTCGTGTTAGTTTTTCCTTGCATGCCTCGAGGGTCTAAGGCTGGTGGTGCCGGGTAGTTTAGGCCTTGTAGAATCGGTAGACTTGCTATGGTTTGCTAAAAATTTATATTGTGTGTCTTGTGCTTTGTTCTGTTTCCCTGTTTGTCTTATAGTATTCTGTAATTCCATTGATTGTTGTTCAGGTAGATCTAGTTTGTCTCATTTTCTGTAAAGTCCTTTGAGACAGACATGCTTGTGATAAAGGGCTGTATAAAGCTGTCAAAAATTAACTTGACCAAACTCTCAGCTGATACTCAATGACAATACATTTATGTAACCTTGAACTGCAGAGATTATGTAAGAGGCATCCCTATTGGTTCAGGAGGCCCTCTATACATGTCGACCTCATCGTCACGCTGAATGGCTGCAGTAGTCTACCACACCACCGTGCAACGTCAAATTAATTCAAACCATTAGGCTCAGTGTGCATGACAGCGACAGGTGGAGTCAAAAAGCTGGAGCTTGGGAGACGAACTGATCCGACTGAATGCAAGGTTGAACACCGAGTGCGATGCATCTTGGATCGTGTCAAAGATAAAATTGGACTATGAGCTTCACTGCAAGCGTCTGGTCCAGGAAAGGGGCGTGGTTGGGCTCGACACAACATTTGCGCTGCATGTGAAGCATAACAACAAGCATGAGATATCCAGGCCTGTCGAAGCGCGTTGATAGACACGTTAAATCGTGTTTAATACAACCGAGCAAAGGGCGACCTACTAAGATCAGGGGCCAACAGCTAAAGCTTTTCCGAGCACTCGCTCAATCTCAAAAATCACACCGCCAAACGACGTCTATCGCGCTTTCAGCTGCGCCAGTGCGCGAACGCTTGGCAAGGCGGAAGTGAGCGGTGTAGCTTCGGCCAATCGGAAGCGCGAAAGGGCTCAACGCTGAGCGGAATCGGTCAAAACAACGACACGCATAAACTGAGACGAGCTATGCGCGTTCGTGTAACTCGGTGCCCGTTCAACACGACGTCAGGACTGCACGTCGAATCTGCAGCGCCGCGTCTCTCTGAAACGCGTGTCAGAGCACACGGTGGCGCATGGCGGTACTGCAGCCCCAGCCCTCGCAGGGACAATGGAGCGCGGAGAGCCAATGTTTCCACACACCCAGGCCATAGAGCTGCTCCCAGTTGCTCCCAGTTGCCTGCTCAAACGCAACACATCGCTGGGTAATTGGTGCACTTCGCGAATTCACTCACCGTCGTGTTGCTGAGCGGCGCACCACGTCTCCACTTCGGTCGCCATGGCGCTCTGGAAATGCGTGTTTTAGCGATTACAATCCTTCTTTCCGAGGTGGCTACGGATCCTCAACAGCGTGCAGCGGAGTGAAGCGTCTGTAAAACAGCGTTGTTAAATTGTGGCCCAGTGTTTTGACAAGTCGCACGTGTTGGAAAATACCTCGAGCCCCCCTCACCGTTTTTTAAATATATTTTTCCCTCTAGCCTATATTTCGTGCGGAATGATTTTAAACTCCAAAATCCCGATCAAATGCAAAGGAATCGAAAACAAGCAATGGCGAGAGCTGTGAGGAAGACGAACTAGTCCGAGAGCACCTCAGCGACCAGCCTGCAAGATAAACAAAGTCTGTTTTTAACTTGGGAAGGAGCGACCAGACGGCATCACGTGTAGAATTCTCGGCTCGGGAGTGGTCAGTGGAGGGGGTGGGTACGGGGCTGCTCTGACCAATCACAGAGCAAGGAAAACACAACACGACCAACATGATGACTTTAAACGTATCTGTGTAGCACTTTGCTTTAACAAATTCGTCATAGTGCGTCGTATTTGTAGTCATTTCTTTGCCATGTTCGAAAATCCTAGCAAGAAATGATATAAAATAGAATACAACACATAAACAAAATACCAAAGAACATAAAGTATCATATGCATCCGACTGCTGTTATTCCCCATCCCTACCCGAACCCTCTCTCGTGCTCTCTTATTGTTATTAGGGTGTTATTAGTAGTAGTATAATTATTATTATGATTTTATTTCATGGTTTACTTTTAGTAAATGTGCCAGTATGGACACTGATGTCAAATCATTTTTAGATGCGAAGCAACTCATGGACCTGTAGAGTAACTCACATTCACGTTTTTCTATAAAAAAAATAGAGACATTTAACTGTGTAGCACTTGGTAACATTTATTTTGACACACAATCTACAGTTTTTGTTGAATAAAAAGAGGCATATGTCCATGTCCAACATGGTAGAAAACCAACAAACAACAATGAAATATCCTGAAAAGAATGACAAAACTGAACTGAATACAACTAAGCGTTCTGAAAAAGCACCAAGTTATGCAACCAAACAAGTACTTGAAAATCTGAGAGCATCTCATTGTGAGGATTTACATTAGAATATGCATCAGAAAAGACAACGCCATACACACGGATACAAAATGAATGCGATATTCATTATGATGTAATCTTTAAAATGTTTGGATATTAATATTGACAATACCAACAACAATTAACTTTGGCCTCATAAGCTTCAACGATTTAACACCACAACAATACAGTTGACAATAACTCTCTCACACATGCATACTACACAGAAAAGAGCTGCAAGTAGAATTGAACAATAAGATACCCTCAAAGAACACCATATGTTGTCATAATATTCATCTGAACTACTCCACTTACAGTCACGTGTAGATACTGCTATAGATCCTGCTGTCTTTCAACGGCCGGTGCAGGAGTAAAAGGAGAACATTTTGTTTCCTGGGAGACGAACAGTCCTGAATCAACAGGGTTTTATTTGTATCTTTATTTTCTTCGCAAAGTAGTCCAACCAAACCAATGTGGGCTCTATCTCTGTTTTTAAATTCTTTAATTCATCTCTCGGCATTACAAAATAAAGTCAGTACAAATATAGAGTAAATACTATCTTCATACGGAGTAAGTAAACAGTCCTTTGCAGTCATAACTCAGCAAGGTAACAGTCTTATATCGGTCCTTGGCCTATAATGGAAATGAAGGCGGAGATCGGGCATATACACATTAATTGCTGAAAAGGCAAGGGAGATTAAATTAGCTCTACGCACTGAACTAAGACCAGTTTGGCTTCTGGTCCATAGAAGGTTAAATCAGAGTTGGGGTTAGACCAGATAGTCTGAGTTTGCACTTAGGAGCGACCTTGAGCCTTTTAAAATGCTGTGTTGCGTACAATCAAGGGCCTCTGCCCAGTACAGGTTATGTATGGATCAGTAGTAAGAGGTAAAAGTCATTTTCACAACATGTAATTTCCTATCAACCAGCGTTAACTAGAATAAGGAAAAAGTGTGAATACTATACTATTGCTAAATACTATTTTTGCAAGTCTCACATGTACTACGTACTGTGTATGTTTTATAAAGAGACTGCTTAAGCACTACTAGAAAAATGTCCCCCGTTTGGTATACAACTATACACAACTGACAGAAAACACACACACATAGCAGCAGTAAACGATAGAATGCCTAACAGAAAATATATTTTCATCTAGGCACAATATACTTCAATAAGGAAAATAAATGGAGAACTAATGAGAAATTAACGACTGTCCATTCTTTAGCCAAAAGGCTAAGCCTTGCTGATATGTTCCGAGTGTATACACTTTCCTTTCAGTCGTCCTCTAACTCTATTGAAAAGTCTCTGTCATCACCTCTGAGACACACCTTTAAAAGAAGTCACTGCACAAGCCCTCTGAATGTCAAATCTGGTCAGATGATGTCATAACAAGTGATATTCATAACCAAATCCAATTGCAACACACACCTGCTTGCACACCCCACACACACACACACAATTTGTCTATGACCAAAAAATATATCACAAAGCTGAACGGAGGAGACACTTTCTGTCCACCTAACTATAAATGAGCTGAAGGCTCAGGCATTAGGCAATTTGTCAATACCGTTGAATGCTTTCACAGGCTATGCACCAAGCCACAAGGAAACAAGGAAGTGCTCATAGCAACAGTCTCTGTCAAGTGGCCTCTGCTCAGTGAATAACCTTTGACTTAAAATAAGTACAAGAGAAAAAGCGAGACAAACCTAAAAAACAATATTCGACACTTTCTCTCTTTTTTAAATCTTGTTCAATGCCTCAGTACATTTTTACTGAGGGGGTAAGATATTGTTTGAGCCAATTCCCAGTAAGCACTGAGACCAGAGGTGAGGCAGAGAATACTCTGCAGTGATGGATACTGTACAAGTGGGCATCGATTGATAGATTATTTCACATACAAAAACAGAATGAACCATAACACACAATATCTTAGAGAAATAATTGTCCATCTCTAAGAAGTGACCACAAGTTGAGCCACAATAATAATCACATAGGACTGAAGAAAACATTATCACGGCTCTCATTTTAAACCTTCACTTCATACACTTGCACATGTATATAGCAGAACTGGACCCAGACGGACATTACAATGGGCACTTCATTTCAAATTATATCTTCTTTGTATTCTTTTTTCGGTCAAAGGTCACACCTGCATTTTTTGCACATAAACGTTAGGAGTCTACTGCCAAAGATAGACGAGATTCGTTTGTTGGCAGGGAAAGAGATAATAGGAGTCATTTGCCTTACAGAGACCTGGTTAGATAACTGTATCAGCGATTCAGAAATTGAAATAGATAATTATTCTGTGGTTAGAAAGGACCGTAACCTGTGCTTTTGTTAGAAATTACATACATTTCAGAACTAGATCAGATCTACGTGATGATATGGAGGTTTTGTTGTTAGATATTTGTTTTCCCAAAACGAAACCTCTGTTAATTGGGGGGTGTTATAGGCAACCTTGTCCCAAAAAAATGTATGGAAGCCTTGAAAACCTATTAGCTAGTTGCAATGGCATAATTAAAAATTAATGCATTCTGCTAGGTGATTTTGATACTGATGTTTCCAAGAGAAACTGCCCAACATAATAATTAATGCAGAGATACATTAAGCTATTAATGGGGGCAAATTTTCTAGATAAGAGACTGCTTGAGGCTATTAGTAAACAGCCTGGTTCAGCCTCACCTTGATTATGCCAGTGGTATGGCGGGCTGACAAAGGGACTTAAACAGAAACTCCAGGTATCCCAGAACAAGCTGGTAAGGGTGGTTATGGGTTTGGGTCCTCGTGACCATGTAGGCAGGAGTCAATTACAGGAACTTAATTGGCTACCAGTTGAGGCCAGAGTTTCACATTTTAGACTGTCAATGGTCCACAGAATAGTTAGAGATAGGGCGCCAAAGTGGGGCTTGGTCAGATAATGGGGCGTTGCAATGATTTGTATACATTGTTAATTTGAATAGAACATATGGGAGGATATAGACTTGTTTTATTATTACCATTAACTTATTATATGTGTGTATGTCCCTAAGTGTGTTGCATGTCTAAGAGCAAGGACCACAATGGAAATAAGTCTCTGACTTTTTTGTGTATTCCTTCATGACCTTTTTAAGAATTGCATGTACAATGTACATTGTATTTTTTAATTGATTGTCAAAT
>OMOT01077904.1:0-31796 GCA_900312575.1 Acanthochaenus luetkenii
TGGTGGCACTAAAGCAACTAACCCTTAAAATGTCATAGGCACCATTTTATGGTGTACTAGTGAAATGACCACGGTAAACAGTGGAAAGTTCTATCCAATTCAACTTCTATGCTCAAACCACCTCCCAGGGCATTTCGGCGACGAGTTTGAGCGGTGCGCGTCACTGAGGTTAGCGCTGCGGTGAGATGGGTGCCACCGCTCTCCTCAAAGGAAAATAATGCCTCAGCCAGCGCTTAAGGATTTTGCCTCTTGTCATGTGTAGGCAGCTTAAGTGTCCTTTTCCTGACGTGCCTCAACTCTGACATTGTTCTTCACTCGCTCCCTCGAAGATGTCTGCCCACTCCAAACTTTTTGGGAGTGACAACTTCCGTATATGGTTTGAATATCGAATAGCGATGTGAACAAAACCCAATTTTTGCATATCAAAATCTGTCACTTTAAGCACCCTGGGGTGAGCAGATGATAAAAGTCACACTGAAATTGAGTGTAACTGTAGCATACTACTCAAGGTTTAATCTGAGTATTGCCACAGTCATACTGAAATTTGACAATGTATGTGCAAATAAACAGTATTTGTTAGAAGCATGTAATATGTGTGTACCTGTGATCCCAAGAGGGCACTGGCAGCTGAATGAGTTGAGTTCATCAATGCAGGAGCCTCCATTTTTGCAAGGCTGGCTCAGACATTCATTGACTTCAATCTCACAGTTATTGCCTAAAATTGTGTGAAAGGTTTACTTTATTAACAATCTGCAACATGTGGACACGTTCTGTGAACAACACTTATAAAATCAGTGTCAGAAGCATTTGTCAGATCAGATATAAATTAGTTTCTACACATGAAATAATCTGAACATCCCAAATTATGTCAAAAACATAAAGATAAATAATTTAACACAAGATTTGATGTAGAATGATTAGCTTTGCTTAATACAAATTACTTTAGACTCTAAGTTAAGATGGTGCCCATTGCCATTAATTACTATATTGATATAACTTACATATTTGTATAGAGAATAACTTACATTGTCTACCTTTTCAACTGAGCACTCCCACCTTTGATTTTACCATTTGATCTTACTTGCACAAAGTTGAAATTGATTAATACTGATATTTTTTGACAAAACGTACCTATAAATCCAGGTGCACAGAAGCAATTGTAGCCATTGAGGGCATCTTTACAAATACTCAGCACTCCACATGGCTTTTCTTCACAGTCATCTATGTTTATCTCACAAAATTGACCGGTTAAACCTGCGGAGAAAGGAGAAGTTGTTCTATATCAATTTCCAATTTCAGTTGGAAAAAAAGGTAAACTTCCTAATAATGCTCACTAAATGTTGAACTAATCCTTATCTATTATTCATTAATTATTATTCTTATTAATCAATAAATACCAATTTGAAGAGATTACATTTAACAATTTGTTAGTCATTTGTTATTATTCAGGTTAAACACTTTTAAATAGTGATTATGAAATAATTCATAAAATATAATTAAGCATCATGTGTTGATGATGTTTAATGTGGTTAAATGGTTAAAAACAAAATGAACATTATCTTATTATACAATTACAACTGATGTTTACAATGCTCAGCTGTGTATGAAATGTTCTTTATTCTTCTGTTCTATTCAAAGACTCTATTGCTCCATCTATTCAGTTCACAACCTGATGCACTGAGCTCTGACGGATTCTACCAAAATAACAAAACCCGGAACAGCGTGTAAGAAACGACCTGATTGATCCAAATGTCCACACCCACTCCTGAACCAATAACAATTTTGTTGATTCGGTATCGGAAGCTACCTACCGGATCTTCTTCCTAATAGTAAAATCAACACAAAGTTAACATTTTTATTGCCAACAAAAATGCTGAACCGGGTTTTGTTATTTTATACAAGTAGATGTTATTCAAATTGAGGTAAAAGCTGTTTTGGTGATACCACACTAATCAATAACTCTGTTTTCACATCCTTTAACAACTGAATTTACAAGAGTGATTAATGTAGAATAAACTGCATAAGAGCACATGACTCACACTGTGGGTACAATGATAAGAAAAGCTTAGTATTATTTATATAAAATACTGGAACACACTATCAATGCATCACAGGGAAGAATGTGATGGAATTGGTAAAGATTAAACAGAGCAGCGAAGTTTGATTCGCAACAAGAAAACATACAATTACTGATTTCTAAATGCATTTGATCACAAAAAGACGTCTCATAAGGATTTGCTTTGGTAGAATAGAAAATACCTGGAGGGCAAATGCAATGAACTTCCCCAGTTAAGTTATGGTAACAGGTTCCTCCATTTTTGCACAGTTGAACATCTGATGCACATACAGTGACAGCTGTCGAGCAATTCTTATCTGAAAGGTAAGAAAATAAAAATGGTTAAATGAGCACTATAACGATGAACACAAACGAAGAATGACGAAATTACCAACATACTGGCACATCTCAGTGTAATACCCAGTCATACAAATGAGTTTGGCAACAGAGAGTAATGAACATTACAATGATGAACTAGTGTGATGTGAGGAATGCGTACGTGCAGTAATGGTGCTGATAGAGGTGATACTACAGTATAATTGCTATCTCAGGTGGCAGATGACTGAAGTATCGCAATGGGGGTCCCATATCTCTGTGCCTCCGCTGTGTCTATTGCACAGTTTCTTCCCACGGCCAAAGGCAAACACCATTATTTAGTCATCCCTAATCGTGTTCACATTTTCAGCCTGTCTATAGTACTACATGTTAAGTGCAAATAAAGCTATATTCAATTTTGAATTGCACTCCCCTTGTTACTATGGCTCAGCATGGGGATGTGTGTGATAGAAACGATGGCCTGTCAAGGTTAAGTCATATATACTGAACAGTAAGGTGATTTAAAAGTTTGTAATGCAAGCGTTAATTTAGACTCTAGCATTACTGTATAACGGCAACAATGTACAGCTTTGCATATTGAGCCAAATGTGTAATATATGTTCCTGTATTAGCCAAAACCATAGGTATAAACACACAACACGTCTATAAGAGAAGGAAATATATATTTAATACTCAATCAATAAATTCCAATATAACTGAGCTTTGTGAATAGGTCCTTAAATTAGAGGATGGGTCCATTTTTATGGTGATCATTGTCAAGAGTACCGGTACACAATATTCATTCAAGACATGTAAACTATAAAAATGGCGATATGAATAACTTACCAGAAAATCCCAAAGGACATATGCATTCATAGTCTGCAACCAGGTCAATACATGTGGAATTATTAGTGCAGTATCCATGGACACATTCATCATAGATGATTTCACAGTTCACCCCCCCAAACCCTATATGAAGAGAATAAATATCATCAGAGATGACATGTGAATGTCTAAACAGTAAACATCACATTTCAGTAGACAGACACAACACTGCTTAGAATCAAATTACACTCAAAAGCAATTTATTGCTGTTGTGAAATTTTCATTGCAAAGGCAACACAAGTAAACAAGTACATACTATTGAGAGTACACTGCACCACAATCTGTATTTGAGGTAATACAGTTCTATATGTGTACCCGATTACAGATTTTTAAGTTATACTGTATCAGCACAATTGATGCCTTAAAAAAAAAGAGACAAAAAAAGGTTAATGTCATGAAATACAAGAGAGTGCTGTATTCCAATTTCTGAGATTTTATTCTCCCATAAACGTATTCCACTGCATGGTCGCACTACAAAATGACTATCATTAGCTCTGTCACACGCTGCGGCTACAGGAGGCCCATGACTAATGCTTGGCTATCAGCACCATCGGTGCAGGTCAAATTCTCATAATTTCTCAAACTGACCATGGAACCAATTTCCACCTCTCTCCATGTCATAAAATTTGACAATTATCCTGACTTCATTAATAATGCATAACAGTCTTCACCCGCAATCAAGGTTTAATCAGAGGTATGTGTCACAGGTAGGATGTCAACTGAACCAAGAAATGATTGGGAAAATAGCAGATTTATTCCCTCTTACTCTAATGATACGAGTGACCAATTTCTGACACAAATTAGGCATTTAAGTGTGGAGATGATTTTATACGATCAGAGTAATGTATAGTAAATATTTGCATGAATTTGCAACATGAAGGCTATTGGATGGAATTGAAAATCCTCATCGATAAAAGTAGCAATCAGCATCATAAGCTAGAGAATGATCATTTCCAAATTTCACAACACACCGAGACAGAACTGAAGTAGCTGATTAATTATATGCAGTATGATGGACCATTTTGTATGGACTACATTAACAATGAAAAAAATAAAAAATAAACTGAATACAAAAACATGTTTTAAAATAAATAAAGACATTTGCTCCAGACATATTACAGCCTCTGATGACACCTGTTGGCATGGCATTTTTGTCAAATATTGTATTTACTGCATTTTTTATGTTGAGTTGTCACTGCCATAGGCATGTAGCATATCTGACACTGTACCTTAAATGGCTCGATATCTAATAAAAAACAACATACTATAGCATGAAAAGTATGTCAAATAATGATGATTCGCTATTGTCTGAAGTATTAAGTCCTAAGGCCTATCTGGTCTTAACTGGGCATGACCCACATGTCAAAAACACAGTCATTTTGTTTGACTAAGTTTGTTAAGTGAAGACACTTAATTAAACTATGGGTCTTTAGCAGATTGAGATACACATGTTCAAGCTATTCCTATTCAGAATCAGACTATCGAATGTGTGTACTGAGCATTTTGGATGTGCCATCGTTTGCGCATTGGTTTATTTAAAAACGTTGGATTGTTTGTCCTTCCCATCAGTATGATGGAAAATTGGGCCATGGACTTGCCCTTGAATTTTATGCACGTTTAGTTCAGTTTAGTTTAGGATGACGGTGATTGAATTGGAAATTTGCCCTTGGGATGTTAATTGGGAAAAACATCAAATATACTTAATCATCTTTAATTATTATTTTTAATTTAATTTGTGTCGTAATTTACTTTTTTTAGTGCACCCACTTTCATGTACTTGTACTTCAGTTAGTGATTTCCTACATTTCCCAGAATGCCTTTCAACAAATCCCAGAGAACGTGCCTGAACTTGTTGCATTCAGCTGTGGGTTATACAGTAGGTGTAGGTGGAGAGAGCAATAACGATAGTAAGAGCAATATAGTTTTCCCAGTAAAAGAGAGTCACGTCCCTTACTCAAAGCGCAACATATCTTCTAGCTACATTGTATTCTGGTCTATTGAGGCTACAGTCAGGGGAGAACTTGGTATCTCTTCCTCTTCTATGATGGACTTCTCCCTGTATTATTGTTGAACATTGATGCAAATGGTAAGTCTATAAAGAAGCCCATGCTTTTGATTCTGAGGGGTTGAGACCAAACCCTGACATTTACCATTGATGTTTTAGAAAGTTGAAAACATTTCTGCCATCAAACTGCATTGCAGCTGCGCTGGAAATATCTTAGTGTGAGGTCACCTCATCTACGTTTGGCCAGTTATCCACAGGAATAAGAAAAATACACCACCAAACAACAAAACACAACGTACAACACCAATAGCTTTAAGTCAGAGTCAGCATCTGCGTATCGTAATATCGTCACCTGCTTAAAATAATGGCTTATGTCATATTTTTAAGGTGTGATAAAAACAGAATAACCAAACGTAAAAAAAGGGACATAGGCCATTATTTTAGGAAGGTGACGATATGAAGATGGACATAATTGGCGCACACACTTGAGAACCGACAGACCCATGGTCTGAATCAGGCCCATAATGACCAGTATCATCTAGGCTGTTGGGGGGATCTAAAGGCATTGAAACTTACCCTTCGAGCAGAAGCACTGATACAGGTCAGTACCATCCACACAAATACCACCATTCTGGCACGGCATGGACTCGCACTCATTGAGATTTACATCACAAAATGGCCCTCCAAAGCCTGCAACACGTGAAAAAGGCATCATTATTGGAATCCTTTTGGTTGGTTTCATTCCTCTGCCAATTAGGATCAGTATGACTTTGTTTTGACAAACAAAAGCTGCTTTTCAAAGCTAGAATTGATTCAAAGAGCTTGCTGTGCACACGCAGACACAGCCCACTGGATCATTTAATCACATTTAATAAGCCCCAGTCATTGTACCGCTGATTTATTACATCAAACAAGCCAAATCCAGTGATTTTTAAGATCAAAGTCAATCTATACACACAGAAAGAACCACATGAAACAAATACATCTCTCGCTCGCTCGCTCGCTCTCTAAATAAAAGGAAGGGAGGAGGAAAAAGCAAATCTCTATTTTTCAGGTGCATTACTGCTGTTACTACACAGGTTATATGTGGCTATAACCTAACATTTCCCAATCTTAGAGTAATCTTATTTGTCATGTGTGTACACACGTGTTTCACATAGTCAGCCAAGGACTAAACAAAGCACAGTGGTCCTGAGATGCTAATCACAATTACCAAAAAGGAAACATGAATACAAAAAGAGCTGTCACAAAAGCTGTCTTGGTGCGGCATGAGCAGTTATACTGCAAAATACTGCAGAGCTGAAAAAAAACAACTGTCATGCTGCAAAAACCTGTTGGATGACAATAACAATGTCTCATGGCAAAAAGGGGTTTTGACACAAAAACAGATTTTGAAAAAATAAGTGTTGCACTGCAACGAACATTTTTCCACTGATAGAAGAGCTAATGAAAAACAAAAAGATACTGCTGTGAAAAACAGCTTTTGAATGAAACAAACAATACTTTTCTGCAAAATGTGTTCTTCAAGAGAGAAAGTTAAATCATTTAAAAATCTTAAACAACAAGACAGAATTTCCTGAATTTTTCCACAATTGATATATATATGGTACACAATTATGTAGATTAATTATCATACTTCCATGAAACGTGAAATCCACCAAAACATTCTCAGTTTATTGGCATGCTTTAGTAAGTCACAAAGATCATTGAGTGTAGGATCCATAGTGAGGATACTTAGGAGGAAAGTATGAAATACACATATGATACACGTTTCAGATACATGTTTCACAACATTTTGCACACAGGACTGCATCTCACTTGCCCTTGAGAAGTGATCTGCAGAGGGCAGCTCACTGCAGGTTGCTTTCATTTACATAACAAATCACTCACAATCCTTCACTTTGACATGTGCCAAGCATAAGTGCAACAGGAGTAATGAAGTTACAGTTATTGATTGGGTTACATGAACTACTAGGTAACAGCCATTCAAATGAAAAAAGATGCCAGAGCTGGTGTGGAGTAGTTTGGATTGCTGATGGAATGATGATCGGTTCGGCAGGCAAAATGTTTTCATTTCAAGTACCTTAGTTAATTGCATTAAGAAATACATGTAATTATTTGCCTCATAAATCATATCAGTACTCATATATAGTGTTGTTTACATACAGCCATGACCTGAGAAAGTATGGTTGCACTGAAAGCCTCTTCCCCTCTCCGTGTTATCCCTTTCACCATTGGCAGCTAATGCCGTGATGATGGATGATGGATGCCACCATAATGGAGGAAAACTAGAGAGGCACTTATCCACTTCTGACTGACCTAAATTGGGTTGTTGCAAGAATCTTTAACATCTGTGTGAGTCACCTTAAAAGCAGTTTGATTTGTCAGATGGGTCAGTGCAGACGCAAAGAGTTAATGCGCACAAAGCATTAAAAAAATACAAATGTACCAACAAAGTACCAATATCGGTACTGAAATATTTTACTGATACCCAGCCCTAGTGAGAGGATATCTTCATACAGCAATTGACACTTAATAAGGGTTCCTGTTTCCTGAAACTATAAAAAAGTATGTGTCCAAGTATGGACAGCTGAACACTACCTGAAGCTGCTGCAGTACGGTGGAGTCTCACCATGTGTCCATCTTTCACCTGCAAATGTACCTGCATGTGTGTATCACCAGGTAAAGGTCTGACTCACCTTTTTCACATGTGCAGGTGACATTCTGTCCATCCTTGGTCTCAGTGCATATAAATGTATGTTCACTGCACAACCCAAATGAGCAAAGGTCAATATCCACAGAGCAGTCTTTTCCCTTGAATCCTGAAACAAAAACATGGTCAACCAGGCAGTTCCTAAACATATGCACTGTAATGCAACAAAAAAAAAGGTATGTTAGCATTACAAATATATGGATGAATGCACAAGGAAAATTAAACTAAACATAATTAATATGTTTCTTCCATGATATTGGCCAGTTTTGGTGAAAAGCTGCCATCCCCCAAAAGCTAGAAACAAAATAAAGACTCCAATATGTGAAATCTTAAAGATACAGAGATAAAGTTACAGAGCTGCTACAGTACATTTACAAAGAGTGGGAGAGTGACTTTGCGAAGTCATGTAATATTTGACATTTTATACCACAATTAACTGAATTTCATAGTAGTGTTAACCAGAAACCTCTTTAAACCAGAAGAACGAGACCATATCTCCATCAAATCATCCTGCGTGCGGTCAGAGTCTGTAAAGTGGGTCTCATTCACTGGCAAAGGAGTGAAATATTTCAAACACTACTTCCTAATGCAAATCTGATTCATCAAGACCAGAATATACACATATGAAACCATTCATTTAGAATTATGTAGTTCCTTTAACTGCAAGTAATCTCCATTTTCTTTACTTTGTAACCTGTATCCAGAGTGTACTTTGCATTACAAGATTCATCTACACGTCTAATGACCTTCCAACTACCCTTTTCCCATCATATCATGCATTTCCTTGACTAGTAAATGGATAGGTATTGCTTCCAACAACGTGTTTCAGAAGTGTTTAATAACCAATTGTGCGTGCAATTCACTCTGAGGTTAATGTTGCATGAAGGAATGTCACATTTACAGTGTCACCATCTCCAAATGGGACTCCCTATTCTATCCGACAGCTACTAGTAGCTTAGTTGAACTCTGAGTCAGACTGAAAGGCAACATAAAGCAAGTGAAATTCAATGTGGTTATCAGTTCATCTTAAAATGCATGGTAAAATGATATTGTAAGCAAAATGTTTTGTTGTATATGTTAAAGGAAGCCCATGCAGGACATTTTCTATCCGTGTTGAATGCTTAATGATAATGACCATGGGCCATAACTATGTTCCTTGGCTCTGTCAACTGCTCTTCATCAGCATATTTCATTAATTCCCCTCTGCACTGTTCTTGATGCATCACTGAGCTGAAAATCATATTCTTGGAGAGAAATCACCAAATTCTGTAATTTCAAATTTAATATAATGTAATGTGTGGTAAGAAACCGGGATCAACCTTGGGCAGTCCATTTCTGTTAGAATTGTTCCAGCTATAATGGTAATGTAAAATAATATACATATATAATGTTTAAATACTAGAATTATTATGTATGTCTTCTAAAGCATATTCATATGTTTTTAGTTTAACAGTATAGGTGGAAAAAGACAACATAGATATATGGTTGCCTAAAGGAAACAGGAGCAGAAGTGGTAAATAGTGCGGGATAGGAAACAGTGCAAAATACTGATAGTCTCATGTCTTTATCATGTGATCTGGCAGGGAGAGCCAACCACCATACATGAGAGACCACTTATCTAATTCAATTTCTGAAAAGTCAAACACACCTGTCTATAAATCTGTCACTGGAATCAAAACAATAATGGAGGCTTTACTGACATATTGGTGTTCTGTTTTGGCCCAAATCTAATTCAAGCAAATGGCACAGAAGTTTATGAGCAGAAAATTTACACTGATGCATTTTCTCTCTCCATAATGTCATATGAGAGTTACGTAACAGGTGCAGTATGTTTCATGGTCGTGAATGTTTTAATGACTCCCACTGCATTTTTGTTGATTTATTGTACAGTGAAATAGACACATATTTGGCTAAGGGAATAGGGGACAGAGAAACTAGAACATACTGTACAAAGATGGGGAAAAAATGGAGGGGAGGTATTGTTTCAGTATATCTAATTCAAACAACTTGTAAAAACACTTTACAGGTAGATTTTCAAAAGAATGCAAATCTACAGTTCCGCCTATAATATCTAATCTAGCAATCATGTTAATCTATATATCCCTTTTCTACAAGCATGTCTCAAAGGGCTTTACATAGCATCACACAGTATATCACCACTGAGCCACCATGCCGTCACAATATCTCAGTTAACCTGTATGCTGCACCTATGCCTTTTGGGAATATATTATTTTTTAAATGATGCATCACAGGCCACACCTAATGATGCTACCATCATCAAACGGATTACAATCTTCCCAAATCAGAAGCCGTGGCTGGATGGGCAGGTCTGACAACTGCTGAAGGCACGCAACATCGCCTTCAGGCCAGGGGCCGCACTGGCCTATAGTCTAGCCCGGGCTGACCTGAAGAGGGGCATCAAAAGGGCTATGCACAGCCACAAGCTTAAGGTGGAGGAGCACTTCAATGTATCAAATCCACCCACGCCTCACCCCCGAACCCTCCCTTCCAGATGAGCTAAACGACTTCTATGCTCGTTTTGACAGAGACAACCAAGAGATGGCCACCAAGGCCACCATCCCTGCAAACCACCTGCCCCTCGCATTCTTCCCAAGGATGTGTCAACAACAACCTGGCACTCAACACCAAGAAGACCAAGGAGATTATCGTGGACTTCAGAAGGGGAAAAAAAGGCACGCTCACCCCCGTCCATATCAATGGGGAGGAGGCTGAGCGTGTCACCAGCTTTAAGTTCCTAGGAGTTCACATCTCTGAACACCTCAACCCTGGTCAAGAAGGCCCACAAGCGCCTCTTCGTCCTGAGGAAGCTGACTAAACTCCGCCTATCCTCTCAGGTGTTGGTGAACTATTACCACTGAACCATTGAGAGCATCCTCACCACCTGCGTCTCAGTCTGGTACGGCAACTGCACCATCAGCGGCCGGAAATCATTGCAGCAGGTGGTGAAAATCACCCAACGCATCACTAAGACCTCACTCCCATCCATCACTTCAGTCTACGAGAGGCGGTGCTTATGAAGGGGCACGCAACATCATCAGAGACTCCTCTCACCCCAACCATGGACTGTTTATCGCCCACGGTGGCACTCGCTCCGGGGCACGCCACCGCAGCCTCCCGGGAAGAACCGACAGGACTACGAACAGCTTTTTCCCCTCAGCTGTCAGACTGTTGACAAAGCACTCCACCCCGTCTCATACTGCCGAGCCCATGAAGATCATGTTAATATGTCATTATGTTCTTAAATTGGTTGTACATATGCCTATAGTGTATATACCTCCTTTACGGTATGTCTACCCACTGCTCTTACTGTACAGATTGCTGGCTGTTAATGTATATACTCTTCTACTGTTTATTATTATTTGTATATATGCATACAATTGCTGTTTTGCACTCTGGTTACAGACCTAATGTTGTTACATTGTGCTTGTACTGTGTAATGACAATAAAGTGAATCTAATCTAATCTACAGCCAATCCAAAGCCTAAAGCAGATGCATCTAAACAGCCCAAATAACATGGTTTGAATATTTACTACCTACAGTACTACATTGTACTGAACTGGTAAGTACAAGAGCTAGCTCTATAACGGTCTGTTCTTTGTCTATTCGATGCATTGTTCCGCTTTTTTTTAGATGCTAACAGATTGTTAGACAGACAATAATATATTTTGTACAAAAAAGTGAAAAATGACCATCAGCATCAAAACAGACTTTGGCCAAAAATGAGCTAGTGCAACCAATGCCTTGCCTTGCCTTGGCTTAGGGGGTCACATAGTGATGTGAATGTATGAACCTTCAAGAGTGATATGAGAGACAAAAATTACAAATGTTATACGAAAGTGAAATATCATTTTAAGCCTATTCCCACCCACAAACAGAGATCAACATGAACAAAAAGAGCAAATGTACATGAAATAAATATTATACTCACTTTCCCAAGGTACACAGACTATGCATGGCAAGTATACTTTAAACATGATCAGCATGATAATACACAACTAGTTGGTACTTACCAAAAGGACAATGACAAATGTAGTCATTAATCATATCCATACATGAGCCTCCATTTATACAAGGCAGTGACCAGCAATCATTTACATTCTCTGAGCAGGTCCTTCCTGTAGGATGAAGAGAGTGGCATGAAGATACTCAAGTGCTGTCAAACGTCACTGGGGTTATACTAGCTGTGGACATTTGTCTCCAGCTGTCAACATAAGGCAGTTCATTATGGCCGATTCAGATATGCTACCTATCTGTAGCGTCTCCTGAATTTGGTTCTGCATGCATGGCTACGTGTTAAGAGCTACAGCACTGTGCAAAAGTCAGAGACCGCCCTTTCGTTTATTTCATTTCCAGTCCAAAAGGCCTTTAAGTGCAAGTTATTCATTTTTCAGTCAAAAAAAAGAAAAACAACCGGGTGTCGTTATCTTGCTGTAGAATGAATCAAACGTTTTCCAGAGGGTATTACATGATGTATTAAGATTTGTTTGTATTCATCAGCATTCATGACGCCTTCAATCAAAAACAAATCACCAACTTCAGATGTTGTTATACGTCCCCAGACTTGCACTGATCCTCCACCGTGCTTGACTGATGCTTGTAGACGTGGTTCAGAGTGTATTTCATTGCTTCGGCGGCGTACATACTCCCTTCTGTTACTTCCACTAAAACCTTACCGTCTTCTCTTTTGTCTATTGCCTTTTCTCAGTAGCAGCTTCTTGACAGAAACACATCCCATAGCGTTGACTTGTCTTCTCACAGTTGAACGATCAACAGAAAGCAAAAGTGGAGCTTGATTTTTTTCCCTCTCTCTCAAAGATGAAAGCTTTAAGTACCGTCTATCCGACGGTGATAGTTCTAGTGGTCTACCAGGTCTTGCACGGTTGCTAGGAGTCCCATTTCCTCGATATCTTACAATCATTTTTGAACTCCAGTTTTGGAAACTACTCATTTTTCACTTATTTTCATTAGTGTTGGAGGCTTTTGTGTAATTTTCTATTTTTTAAATAGGTTTTTCCTGCATTATTGTCGACACCAAACATTTTAAAATCTCTACTGAATGGCCGTTTGACTGGAAATTGAATGAACAAAAGGGTGGTCTCTGAGTTTTGCACAGTAATGTACAGTATTTCTGACCTCTTAGTTCTCTATGAGCCAGAGCGCAGCCTGAGATCCTCAGGCAAGGCCCTTCTAACTGTCCTGTAGTCTAGACTCAAGACTAAAAGGCACTTTTGCCTTCATGGCCCCTACACTGTGCCCTGTTAATCATGTAGGCTACTCACATCAATGGCTATATTAAGATGCCTGTCTACCTATAGACTAATGGGCCCCATGTAGACTAGTGGTCACCATGGTGACATGTAATGGCATCAAATTACACACATAGCTCATTTGATTCTGAGCCCAGCACCTCATACTAGCCAATCTTAATTAATTTAGCTGGCTACACATCATTGCACCACTGTGATTAACTTAGCAATTTAGATCTCCCATCACTAAATTTCAGTATGCAATGTTCTTTGGTAATACTAATTTACTAGTTAACACCTTTACATTTGCATATTTCTGATCTTTGCAGGCATAATTACATAGTAAAAGAGTATTGATAAGAAAATGTTTTACCGTATTAAATCTGCATGTTTAAATCTAAATTAAATGATATTCATCTGACATGGGGGACATTTAATTTTGACAGTCTTGCCTTAAAAATATGTTACATAAATCCATAAAAGCTGAACTGACCTTTGGAGGTTTTATTCAAGCTTTTACATGTGGTAAAAAGTTCTAAATAGTTGTTCAGTAATTTGACTGAATTATATTCCCATGATGTATTCATTATGAAATGAAACGGGCAATGACACCTGACTGTAATTGTTCAAATGTATAATGATGTGCAAACACAGAAATCACCTATGTTTATTACATGACAGTACATACGGCATTTAGCAGACACTTTTTATCCAAACTTACATATCATCATACCATTGGCAGAGGCAGCCATGCAAGGTGCCAACCTGCTCAACGGGTAGCAATTTGGGGTTAGGTGTCTTGCCACTGCTGCCCAGAATTATTATTAAAATCCATACAGGTGCCTGTACTTGGATTTTTTTCTGCCACCATTGGTGGTCATAATTCTTCCCTTTTTTCTTAATGTTACATCACAATTCATCACAGAGATACTGTATGTTCAATGATCGTAAGCAAGCTTTGATCCACAATGCTGCAAGTGTCAATGCTGTATCATGTCTGCTTGATTTTTCTAAACAAATCTAAAGTCTGTCCGATATAGCTGGCCCTGTTAAGAGCAGGAAATAAGCTCATATCAGAAATGTGGTATCATACCCTCAAACCCAGGGTGACAGTGGCACTGATAATCGCCGATTATGTCCACACAGGTGGCACCACTTGCGCAGGGGAAGCTGTTGCACTCATCTGTTTCCAGTTCACAGAGCGACCCCTCAAATCCAAGCATGCAGCGGCAGGTAAAGTTATCCTGCTGGTCCAGGCAAACACCATGTTGAGAACAGTGATGGCCAACACAGTAATCAATGTCCACTTCACAGTAGACTCCTGTGTATCCTCTGGGACAAAGGCAGCTAGCAACAGAGAGACAATTTCTTAATGCTGTGTATGTACAGTCATTTTTAACATCCCTCAAGGAAAGAGAATAGTAAATGTCAACAGCTTTCACAATAACTGACAGTCTGGTGCCTGAAAAGCCTGAAGACAATCAAGATTTGAACACTCACCTGTATCCATCAATCTCATCCACACAAGTGGCTCTGTTCTGACACCAATGTCGAACACAATCATTGACATTTATATGGCAGTTCCGACCGGACCAACCAGGTGCGCAGACACAGCTGTAGCTCCTGGCACTATTCAACAGACAACGACCTCCATTGGCACATGGCTGTTGATGGAAAATAAAGTCATCACATGCATATGCCGTGAAATATGAAACTGCTTTGTGGGCAAAAAAGAAATCACTTCACCTTTTATGGTAATATCTCAGGCTGCACTGAGCCCTATCTGGACAACAATATAACTGTCACTTTACAATGCAAATCCTAATCATTTCTAGCACCTGGCGGTCTGAAAACGAGCTTCATTACAGCCACATGGCACACTCTGGAATACTGATTCATGCTCTTATGCTAGATTTCATTCAGTATTCCATGTAATACTTATGCCATGTGAGATCAATGGCCATCGGAGGCTAAACCTCAAAAAAGCTCTCTCTCTACAACAAAATAAACGAGTGCTAGCTGGTACATGTGTACATATAGCAGTGGGAAACAAACGGAGAGAGGAAGAGCTGGCTGGTGGGAAGATGTATAATTCAGACATCATGGCATTTCTGTAAAGAAGCCAAAACCAGCCTCGCTCCACAGTGAGTAATAAGCTCCATCTGTCATCTGTAGAAACTCCTCTGTTCGGGTTTGTTTTATATTTTTGATGTAGAAGGCTGATTCATCCATGCAAAAGTAAACAGAAATACAGACATTGCAAATCTGCAGTAGCAGTCATCCATGTCAGGTGGTAGAGGCCCTCTCAACCCCTGATATGTGCTCCCTTTGGGCATGCCAAAAGCACAAGCCTGACAAACAATCACACGATCCCACCTTTGTCTTCTTCCGAGTCCCATGACTGCTTATAAATCTGCAAGATACGCTTCTCAACACAACCAACCAAATTCGAAAGGGAAAAAGAGACATGTGCATCACTGATTCAAATGTGTACCTTATACATACAGTACCTGGCTGGCACACAAACATAACAGTTTTTCTCTCACCTTCAATGACTAACAATCACCACCCGCTCTAACCCTAACAACTTAAGTTACATCCCTCTTAAGAAACTTTCACTGTAACTAACATATATCATATGTACAGTCCTCGGATATACATTTAAAGCCTGTAGTCCAATTCCTTTGGTCTGAATCTGTTACTTTGTTGCATTCATGCATTGGTTTGATTGTGTTTCACACAGCAACATTTCAAGCAAACCATAATTTATCAACAAAAGTCACGTGGGAGCAGTCATGCCCTCCATTAGTAGGACTTTCTTCCGGAGTAAACCAGCACAGAGCATCAGCTGCGTTTATGGATCATCGCATTTACTTTCAATTCTTCCTGTGGGAATTGTGCTTATTGTCGTCCTCGTGTATAACAAAGGATTATCCCACCGTCTATAAATGAGATTCAGGTTAAATAATTTATACCTTTTAACTTAGAAGTGCGGGATTCTGCTGACGCTCCTGCAGGTTAAACAACGGTGACGTTTTTCTACTTTCCTGTTTGATATGTTTCTGTGATATTAGACTCTCGTGTTTAATCCATAATGCATAGTGCTTCCTGTAGTTGGGCCCAATGATGGTTAGATCAGGTTCTCATTCCAAACAAAGTGCACCACAACTCATTTGGAAATTTACTGAGATTGTTTTGGTCTGCCGCCGAGTTCTTATATGACAAACTAAGGGGGAAACTGCTCCTGGCTTCCAAATAACTGCTCTGAAGGAACTAGGTGTGAAAACAACATAAATCTCTCTCAATAGATTTATTTGTTATGGTTACCTGTTGTTGCGATACTTTTGCCGTTTCTACTGTATCGAATATATGGAAATTGAATTTTGACGTGTGTAAATGCCAAAACATGCTGATATGGGGGCCACTGCCTTTAAAATGCATCCAAGTTGAAAATTATTCCAAGGTATCCATAACAACATCCTCACCACCTCCTCATGAAAGGCACAGTTACTAACAAAAAAGTTTGCAATAAGGGAGACATAAACAAAAGACAAAACAAGGTAAACAGCAATGAGGAGAGACACCAGTAGACGAGGACAAAAACTTTGTGGTGTCAATATTGTCCATTAAAGTATCATTAAAGTTTGGTAGAGGTTTGGGTTGTGTAGTTACCTTGCCATGATGTAACTCCAATATTAATATCCTCAATAGTGGATCCGTAGAATAAAACTTGATGATCTAAAATCATGTTTATTTCTATCCCCATACACATACATGGCACGGTGAAACAGTTGTCCAAGTCACACTTTTAGCAAACAAACGCACGAGAACAAAGCGGATTCTGCCACTGTATAACATGACAAAAGCCGGTTCAGCTTTTTTTTTTCATGCGTTTACAATGATTTACAATAACAAACATGGGGATTCGGTCTCTGAAGCTAAATAGTAAAATCAACACAAAGTTGACATTTCTATTTCCAAAAAAAGCTGAACCGGGTTTAGTTATTTTATACATTGGCAGAATAAGTTTTCGTCTTGTTTGTTTGTGTACTGACAGTGAGACTTTGACACCTGTTTCTCCGTGCCGAGTATGGGGAGAGAAATAAACACACATTTGGATTATCATGTTCTACTATCTGGAGCAACTATTAGCCAATATTTGGAGTTACATCATGGCAAGGTAACTACACAACCCAAACCTCTACCAAACTTGAATGATGCTTTAAGATATCTTTACCCACTTGAATGTTTTGAGGGCAGGGTACACGGCAGGTATATTTAAGGCCATCGGGGAGATCCAAACATTGGGTCTTTGGTGGACAAGTGTTGCTGGGCAGAGCACAAGCATCTATATCCACCTCACAGTCCTTTCCCAGAAAACCTGCAGGAAAAGATGAAACATAGATAATAAGATTGATGCAATGCTTGACCATCAGAAAGACTGTAATCTGCAAGTCATGGTGTTTCTCTATTTCTAAAATCACATCATAATGAGATCAACTGTACCAGGCCAGCTCTACTACACTCTTACACACACAAAAAGGGCCGCTTATCAACATAACAGATTACTTGGCTTGTCCCTGTAAGAAAACCCTTATTGATGTAATGTATTTGCAATGATACACTTGGCATTAACAAGTGTTGAAGTCCGTGGCAACCATGATTTGACAGTAAACTAACAGAAATTGATTAGTTAGGAGTGTGAGCCCAACGCATCAAACTGGCTTCATACATGAAGTTGAGTCAGTCAGGAAATATGTATTATTGAGTAGGTACTAGATAGTACAGTCAGGCGAAGGTAGGGATTGGAAAAAGCAAGCAGACATAAACCAGCAACTTATAGCTACACCAGAGATAGTCAGCACCAGCTTAAGACCTGATTTAGTAACGTGGTCCAACACTCTGAGGACTGTTTACTGACTGTAGAACTCACTTTACCATGGGAAGATATAGTAGATGAGGCATTTGAAAGGAAGAAGCTTAGATGTATACAGAGCTAGCAGCCGGGGCTTAATAGCACGGCTGGAAAGCCAGGGTACCGTCCTGTGGAGGTTAGTTGCCATGGATTTGTGGCCACATCCAGTACTAGTTCACTCAGGGAGTTAGGGATGATCAGGGATTACGGCAGGCGACAAAGGCATCTTCTGGAGCAGCTGAAAAGAGCAGCCAGTATCTCTGGCCGAGAAGGAAAGAAGCCAGCTGGTGTCGATAGTCACACATAATTCTCAGCTCTAAGTCTTGCATGATTAAGCATACTGTTTGCTGATACAATTCAGTTTCGGAACTGCGGGACGGGTCGTTTCAAGCCAGGAGGGCCAGCTGTCCCATTGGACTTGTTGCCGACATCAATAATGACAAAGAAATACAGTAATTGTAGGTTATTCTGTGAAAGAATGTATATGCCTAAGTATAGAAACAGGGTAGTGTAGATAAGTACAGTTCAGATCAGTATAAAGTGGGTGGTGGGACATGATAATCTACTGTTGAGCCTTCTGGAGGTGTAATGGGCCTAATTCAACGACATCTGTGATGGGAGGTTCCCACTTGATAACACCAATGACATAGCCCTCGGCCCACCCCTCTTTCCTCCAACATTCAAGCCAGGTTTCCACATAGATGCTCACCCAAATAGCACAAAAGATAGTTACATCAGATCCTGTGTATTAGAAAATGCATGGTCCTTTATGCAGAGAAAAAAGAAAGAAAAAAGATTAACACCTAAAATTCGCCTGATATTCTAGATGTGAAGGTTTGCATGGACTGAGAAATTATTGATAAAGGGTTCTACTTCTTAATCACTGGTCGAGCCCTGAACACGTGAATCACCGCAATGGTACAGATTGTCTGACTAAATCCATTGGGTAAAAATTTATGAAAAAGGTTCCCTAAAAGCCTTTGCTCTTGATAGGTTAAATAATTAATTAAATTGAGAGGCTTTAAAATGAGCATTTTCATTACCAGTGTTTTTGACATGTCATTATTGTATTGCTATTTGGTAAAACCTCAGGCCATCATTCAGAACTTCAAATATTGATGTATTTGGTAGCAATTTTGTGCTGAATTTATCATCACCATGAGTCCAGTGCATATGAAGAATGCACCTTAAACAGTCCAAAGACCCACACAAATCATCAGTTGATGAAAATGCCACGCTAACCTCCACTACTGTCATGTTTGATTGAAAAAACACAATATTTCATTATCATCAATGTTACATTTCCCCAAAGAGCCAGAAACATTTGATAAACACAGTTCTTCTGAGAAAAACTGACCACCAAGACGAGCTGCGTACAATGTCTTGATTTGTATGGGCAGTAATACTTTCAATGAGAGCAAGTAAGAGCAGCTGCCAATGAGGCAAACTCTGCCCTGCCAACAGCATGCAGCTCCTGGAGTGGTCCATCAGTTCGCATCAATGAGTTTAAATTCGGACTCAGCCGGTGAAACAAAATAAACAATGACTGGAAAATTACATTACTGGAGGTTTCATAATGTAACAATTTGGTTGCACTACTGAGCTCTGGCAATGAGCTTGGGGATTTTTCTGAGCTGTCAATCGCAGGCCAGGGTTGTGAAAAGGCACTGTGGATAATGTGGGTAAGACCCTGACTTTGCCCGGTTACTACTGCTACACTGTGCAGTATATGCGCATCAGTAGTGTGCTGAATAGCAGGATTTTTCAGTATACAAATTCTATAATGATTTAGTAGGCAAACATTTCTCCAATGTCAGTATACTTCAAATGACAGGATAATACACTATTTTACATGTTTGCAAATTCCACAAGTAGACATTAGGAAATTGCTATTCATTAAGTCATAATAAACTGCCACCCATGATGCTGTGCATCCATGAATGATGGTGCTATTAACCAATCATGGAATCATGGAGAGAGAGGTGGGGGGGGGACATAAATTATACATAATAATAAATAACAATTAATTTATTATAATAAAATAAGTAAAAGGTATTTATTAAAAGAACACAAAACACAAGAATAAAAATGAAGAAAATGCAATATCGTGGCATACAGTACATACTGTAAAAGCAAGTATGTAGAAATGTGTTTTACGAAGTGAATTAAATTATACTGACTTCTCTACGTTCCTCAGGCAGGTTGTTCCACAGTCTAGGGGCCCCAATGGCAAAAGCGAGTCACCTTATGTTTTGAATGTACACTGTGAAATGGCCAGAAGGGCCCTGGACGAGGATCTCAGGCCACTCTCACTACATACAAGGTTAAAAGATCTGCAAAGTTGCTTGGTGCCAGACCTAGCCGTGCTTTAAAGGTTTTCGCTAAAATGTTATTATATTAACTCTAGTTTTTGGCCACAGCCCAACATACCTGTGGGACACTGGCATTTATAGTATCCAACCGAGTCGGAGCATGTGCCGTTGTGCTGACAGGGGTTGGAGTCACACTCGTTGATTTCAGTCTCGCAGTAGGTTCCTGAGAACAGGGGTGAAACATTTGCCAATTAGTGGTATTCATATCATGAGGTTTAAAATATTAAGTATAATCTAATCTAATCTAATCTAATCTAACTAATGGGCACCTGTCCTTACCTGTCTATTGTAATATTCAAATACAGCCCTGCCATATGCACCCTTCTACTATAGAAAAGGGTCTGTATGAAATGGAGGATCCTGGAAAATGTATTATTTTACCATATTTGTCAAGTGTTGCCTGCAACTCTTTAAGTCCCTCTTTTCCCCAAACATGTCTCAAGATTTGACTACAAACATTCCTTTACTAAGATGCTGCAGGGTCTATCAACTTCAGTTGTGTGGTTTCCGATTTAGTGTAGGAGACCGAACACTGTAACGTTTGAGATGGTGAGCAAATGAAAAGGCAATGATGGATGTTACAGAAAATGTACCATTGGTTAAACAGGCTCACTTTCTTGTTAAGAAAATGGACACTCAATAGTGAGCACTGCGCCGGCTGAAGAGAGCAAATGAGGTAGGTGACGCAGGTTGTTTGTCGGAGACTTGTTCGGTGCTCAGCTGCCTCAGCAGCCTCAGCAGCTGCTAGTTCTTCCATGGGGTGGGGGCTGGGGGTATTCCAGTGGAGGTTATTAATTTAAAATGTCCAGTCATCAATAACAGAGCAGCAACGACATGTAGTGAAAGTTCCTTCTTGACAGTGGCAACCTCACACGATAGCACAAACACTATGATTGATATCATCTGCCCAATAGTTTCTACAGGCCATTATATACAAAATATGCCATGCTGTGCAACAGCAAATTATACAAATGTGTCCTACTAAAAACTGAGAAACGCCTATGCTCAATTATGTCTGTGACCAAAATAAATTATAGAGGCAGAATTTACAGCATGCAGCATTGCTAACATGGAATTTTTCTCTAAATGAAATTGTAACGATATGGAAGAATGATTTAGATTGCAAAATGTAATTACTGCACACTTCCTTAAATGCCCATCACAAGTTACCAGCAGCCAAAATAAACCCAAAGTATCAATTTTATAATTTCATGAAACAGAGAAAAGCAAGCAAATCTTAGCATTTGAGAAGCTGTAACCAGCAAATGTTTGATGTTTTTACTTGACTATAACGATTAATTGATTATCAAAATGTTAACCGATTAATTTACTGTCAATAGACTAATCGATTAACTAATAGTTTCAGCATGAGTTGTTACCTTCTCAATTAAGATAAATAATGTCTATATGAATGAGACCAGTTGTTGTAGTTGTTCCCTGAAAAATAAAGCCTTCCAAAATGAAACTAAAATGCCAGGGCTCGAGAAATGCATCCAGAGTTATGATCTATTATATAGTTATGTGGGGTTTCCAGGCAAGGCTTGAAATTAAATTGGCCTTTCTATGCTGCATGGCTCGAAATTCCAAAGCAAACGTCCCAAGATGCCAGAAAATGATGAATTCTATCAGTCACTAAGACCTGCCATGGTGTAAGAGACAATTTTCCATTACTGAAGTGGCAACAGATTTCAGCTTTGAAAAGAAGAAAAAGCAGTGCTATGTAAGGGTTTATCTGACTGACAGGTGAGTGTGTCAGGACTTAAGACTAGATGGGGAAATACGCTACAGGCCAAAAGCTGACCGCACTGGGAAAAACACTTTCAGTCACTGGTTGTTTAAGCAATAGAACAAGAGAGGGACTAGGCTAAAGTACCATTACAACTATTATACAGCCAATACAATTTTCAGCAAGTGTCATAATCGGTCTTTGTTTCATACCGTCTTTTCAAACTAACGTCTAAATAGTGAAATTGGGATATTAGATTTACACACTGTATTATACTGATGAGGTGTCTGTGATGTGACATTAACATGACTCTTGGCTCCCCATGTTGCTTGAGTAAAATTAACTATTCTGAAATGTAATGTTGCACTCATGGTCTTACATTATGGAGAAATATGGCACAATTGTGATCAACTATAGCAATTGCCTAGGGTTCATGCTTGTAACTCAATCACAGCAGTGGTAGAATGTACCACATCACACTCCCTCGCCTGCTCTATTGCTTAACTAAACAGTTAGCTCCTACCAAGTAGCGTGGCTGGCCGAGAGACCTTCCGTATCCGCAGTATACAAAATATATTCTCATCAGTGTCACTTCCTCAGTGTAACCATGCACTGTTCAACTGGCAGCCAGCTTACTTCTAGTTATCATAAAAGATCATATGACTAGTGAGCTTTCCTGCATAGATTACAAACGTCTCTCTTAACCACATAAGGGCTTGGTCTGCTGTAACTAAGCCATCACTGTAAAGTATATTTTCTTTCCTTATTCATAGATTTTGTGAATTTCACAATGGCTTCTGTTGCAGAGTGATGCCATGAAGCAATGATGCAGGGGTGCTAAACACTCCCGAATGTGTCTGTTCTGTGCAACCTGTTCAGCCTTCTTTAATATGTTATCAATATTAATTATGAATGTTTGAATTTCATTAGAGAGCTGAGAAGTGTGGCAAGTCCGGTAAGTCAGATGAATTGGTCCCCGTATATAGAACTCCCATACTCTGTAACACCCCCATTGGTTTTGTGTGTTTCTCACTTGTTCCCATATTTTCTGAACAGTTGTCATTGATAGCTTAACAAGTTTTACCCATGCTGGCAGCTAATTAGGAAGCAGTTTGGCAGAGTAGTTGGACTGAATGCACGCAGCAGTAGGCCGATGAAAAGTCAACCGGGCAATGCTGCTGGTAAATAAGCATGAGAACTGTCATTTGCTGGTTTGGGTTAGGACTACATGTTTCAATTTGTCTGTCCTTTGTTGGAGGTACCCGGTGTAAAGCAGTGCTCTTTTCATGTGCTGGTGAGAAGAGTAATAATCAAACATACAAAGGAAAAACTATTCTTCCGCACACTGAAAAGCTTCAGATACGTTAAAATACTTTCATACCTTTAATTGGTCTTTACATCAACAAAAAGTACATTGGAGCAAGCAAAGTGTTTTGCCTTCATGCTGCATCAGTTTCACCCTTTCTTGAGGGTGTCCATGCAATAATACTATGATGATGATGATAATGATGATGATAATAGTAATAATAACAACAATTATTATAATAATAATGTGATATTTTATTGAGATTCAGTGTCATTTCACTGACACAGGGGCTTGAACCCATGTCTGCTGGTTGAACAGCGGGCTTCCTTCTCATTATGCCACCCTGCTGACCCCATGTGCAAATTACTCAATATATTCTAAAAGTATTTGGTTGAACCCAGATCTGATCTCTCTTAGTTGTGTGATAATGTTCCTTGCTGTATGCAAATTATGCAATTTTGACTGAATATACCATAGAGAAGAGTGGCTTTCTCTCATGACTCCTTAATAAGGTTTACGACATCTGCCTTGAAATCTAAAGAGTGTAAAATAGATACATTTATAATTTGTCATAAGAGGCGATGTTCAAAGATGTGTACCAAAATTGAAACGGCCATGGACAGCCATATCAATTTGGTTCCACTCAACATGAAAGCTGTGTCAAAGGTCTTGCAAGCAGTTAGATTCAAAAAATGTGCTGCCTTTACTACCCTCTGTGTTGTGCACTGCCTGTGCTTCACATCTGTAGTGTTATACAGTGTATTTAATGACAAAAAAATAAAGGTCTCACCTGTGAAGCCAAGAGGGCAGATGCAGATGTACTGAGGGGGAGATGATGGCTGACTTGTTGTAATGCATGTGGCTCCATTCAAACAGCGGTTTGGGTACATCAAGCAGGCATTGCCTACATATTGACATAATTCTCCTATCCATCCAGGGACACAGACGCACTGCAAGGAAGATGTACCACATTCATCTAATCAGTGGTAATTTATCATTTCTACCTACAGTAATTTTTTAACTCTAGTTCTATTCTGTTCTCCAAGGGCATCTTCCTGACAGAGGGCATTAACTGAATGACCAAACCCGACCAACGATTTCTCATTTTCCAAAGAGAACCAGATCAAGAAATCACAAGGAAATGGTCCATTTGCAGTGAGAATCAATATTGTAATTATGCCTGACACTGGTTGGAGACACACCCACACAAAGCATCTAAAAGCAGATTTTAGAGCAAGCACACTCTCTAATGGAAAAAGACTGATGAGAATATGGGGCATTAGAGTAGTCTCAGGTGTTGTGTCAGAACACAGAGGTTTGAGGGGACTGAGCAATAGAGAGGCAAATTAGACAAGAACCTGTCTGTCTGAGCAATGCGTCCACATACTCACAATGGTTAATGGGCTGGAATTGGATTACTTTGGTCCGTAGACATATTCTGGTTTTTTTATTCTGTTTTTGTTGTTACTTCGGTTTTTTTCTTCAAATGACTGACTTCTTGTCTAACGCATGTGTACATTAAAGAGCTTTTATGCTGTAGCATGCAGTATTTATGTTAAAAACACTACAAGTTCAATATTCAGTATCTACCATAATATCTACTGGCATGAATAATGTTTTCTTTATTATATGTTTAATATTGGATTCAAAGACAAATCAAAATCGCCATTCAATTACTGCCAATGTGAAGTATTTATCGGTAAACAAGCCAATACAATTTACTAATCAACACATCATTCAAAGAGCTCATGGAAGTGTTTGACAGCTAGATGTTGAAAGGTAGAACAAAAAATACATGCATAAATCATGAATAGATATGATGAAATCTAGATATAGTCACAATATGTAATCAATTCAGTGTTTTATCACATACAATTATCATACGCTATGTCATACACATATCTTGTTCTTGGTAAAGCAGCTATCAAATACTAATAATCAAGTTACTCATCTTGATGGGTTTTTTTCATAAACACTGTCAATTATTTCTATCAAATCACTACAATAAAATAAAATCATTGCATCAAAAATATGAAGAGATTCTAAATATACTCACTGTTGAAACAAAAGATGATTTGATGTACCTAACAGCAGTCTACTTTCTGCTCATACCATCCAGTAAGGTACTGCATGAGTCATTTTTCGTCTTCTAAGTATTTCATTAAGCCTGAAACATTGAATTACTTACCGTATATCCGCCAATTATACTCAAGCACAATCCCTCATTTAGGCAGCTGATATTGAGCAGCCTGCAGTAGTCAATTATTTCTTCACAATTCTTCCCGGAAAACCCTCTCAGACATCTGTTGAGAGGGGGTTAGTATCATCAAAATCAATTCATCTTGAGTCTTGAGCACTAATAAGCCATACTTTTTTTCTTTCTTTTTTCACAAGATACATGCAGTTATAATTTTGGACTCTACACTAACTGCGTGTGACACCGACCTGGGTGAAATAGTGCAAGGAAATAATTATTAGCACTTGTTTTGACCTGGTTAAATTACCAAATGAGTGGGGCTTACTATAGTAGGCAAATCTAGATAATGTGAAGTTATCAATCAAAAGTATGTTAAGTTGCCTTTTAAATACTTCCCCGCAATTGTTTAAATCTTCTGCTGCTCATTGCACTGTCTAATGTGGCAAAACACACCAATGTTTTTCATTTATCCTTTATTTGATCAGGTAGTCTCTTTGAGATCCAAATCTCTTTATCAAGAGACCTGAGAATTTAAAAAAACTTTCAGAAAAATAAGAAAGAAAATACTCAATACAATTCAGTCACAGGTTCCAGCAGTCAAACACTAAGCAACATAGATTATAAAAAGCAATTGCACACATGATAGAAAATGTGAAATATGATTGAGGGGAACAAGAGATTCCCACGTTTAAAGTATAAGGAGCATAGTACCAGAAACGTGCCAAGTTCAGAATTGATGTGTAGAGTATTTAACACTAACCAGTCCTGTGATCTGGTGACATAACTGGATTTGAAAGACAGTAGAGTTGTGAGGTAGACGTTACCCTTAAAAGCAGAGCCTTATAGAAAAACATAAAGCCCATAATCCCTTCTTGATGTGTTATAGGTGTTGGCTAATCTTAATCTATCATCTAGCAATATTCTAGCAATATTCCAAGGTATTTGTATGATTAAATGTGGTTCTATTTTTGAGTCCAAGTGGATAACATGTTTAGCTTTGAGTTCAAAACAAGTTTAATAACGATGATAGATATCTGGAAAGCATCAAAGGCAGACTGTAATGTATTAAGAGACTGGTTTGAGTGGAGCCCATCGCACACGTTAACAACAATGGCCTGAGGTCTTCCAGACAGGTGTGCATCAGGAACAATCATCCAACATGTTCAGTAAAATATGATGGTAAACAGCATCAAATGCCTTTGGTAAGTCAATGAACAGGTAGCACAATTTATTAGTTATTTTCAAGGGAGTCGAGTTGATTTTTTTACTCTGAGCAGGTTAAAATCCTTTTAATTGTTTGCAAATACTACCGGACATACGTTATGTTGTAATGCATATACTGTAAGTGGAAATGGTACCATTTCTGAAAATGCATCCTTAAATGTGACACTGCATTTTGATATTGAGAAAGAGAAATGTATCATGTAATGTGATCTATCATATCCAATAGGCAAACATATGGAAAATAAACTATTGTAAGACAGATATTTAGCCAGCAAACTATTATAGCACTAAAAAAATTGAACATGTTTTAGCACTGTGGATTCCATTGTGGCATGAGTGTGTGCAGGTCTAATAACAATCAACTAATTGTTATTGGGTTAGGGTTAGGGTTAGGGTTAGGGTTAGGGTTAATGTTAATTATTGATTTAAATCAACTAGTGATTTTTAAAGAAAGATCCTGATCACATTAGAATTGGATTTTCATTCAATCTTAAGGGGAAAGATTTTCACATGACATCCCAATCATCTTTTGAAAGGGGACCACGCAAGTGGCCTCTATTAGATCCCTGTATGTGTTTCACCTGCAGGCATAATCATCTCCCTTGGATACACAGCTGGCATTGTTGAGACATGGTGATGGGCTGCACAGGCTCTGCTGCCTCCTGCATGCTGGGACCATATTACCATCTGCACAGGCACACTCAGAGGCCTGCATACAGAGGCAAAGCAAACCAGGTCAGCTGACATCTTGAGAAAACAAGGTTAGATTACACAAAGCTATACGAGATCACGAACTGTAAGAACATAATCAATAAAAATCCAGTACATACAGAACCACGTACTGTGGCACAATGATACAGAGCAACTGAAATTAACGAAAATGGTTGACAGCTTGGATTTGCTCTCTCCACAATTTATTACTGATCTCGACTATTTTATATCTGAAAATAAAACGATTATGAGAGGATAATAATAAAGGTTGAGAATACTGGAGTTTCTGTGAGTCAAAGTAAAAGAGATTGTTAAATTTTCATAGTACGCTCAAAGAAAAATATCAATGTCAAACAGATAATTTGTATATATGCCCCTATTACTTCCTGTCATCTACTCTGGTATTCTTAGGTGGATTGTGCAAATGCTTAGCCCAAACGGCAAGCTCTGTAATGAAGAAAATGAAGGTCAGAAAGTATAATAATAATAGTATAATCACTATTGGCTTTTTTTTTTTTAAAGGTATGACCATAATAACATTTTCAGTGAAAGGTGAAAATTGCAGCAGGCATCAAATTTGGAGAGAAAAAAAAGCAATTTCAAACTGGCACTTAAATATGCAATTGGTCATTCAATCAAAACGCTAGAAGAAGCAAACATCGCCTTTCCCCTAGGTCTTCTTCAGGAGGAAATATGTATTGTTGTTGCAGCCTTCAAAATGACACATTCTGATCTTGTTTAAAGATGTTAATTTTCATATGCCATGTCTTGTATATTTCCCTCCGAGGTAAAATAACAAATAAGGGGAAATGAAGTGCTCACCTGTTCCCCTGCAGAACAGACCCGTTTCTCCTGACATGCATATGACATGCAGCTGACATTGAACTGGGAGTCACAGTTGAGGCCCCTGAATCTTTCTGTACAGTGACAAACAAATCCATCGGTGGTCTCTTCACATGTGCCACCATTTCTGCATGGATTTGGATCACAAGGGGCTTTCCTCTTCTCACAAGGTGGGCCTACAAATGAGATAATTAAAACATTTACTGCAATTTTAGTCATATTATTGGAGTGTTGTTTACACATGTATAAACTATAAACTGTAAAAGCCTGTCAACTGAGGTTTTCATCATTTGTGACACCTGCCCGACACCATGTGTAAAGCCGTTTATGTTTACACCACCTACCTTTACTTACATTCTTGCACTTCTTGTGTAAGTTATAGCAATGTGTGGAAAAGTAGCATGGGAGCAGTATGAAATAACATCAGAGCAATAGGACTGCAGTCTGTCAGGAAACAAATGACTGACATGACTGACATGACTTATAAGTCCCATAGAGGAAGAGGAGATTGATGTATTTAATCAATAATCTGCGTACGCAAGATTACATAGAATGGGGGCATATGCAGGAACATTGTTTGTTGCTATGCATGTAAATGGGTGAAGTAAATATTATTCTCACAATCAAATGAAAGGCATGAATTGCATTACTGTGTATATACCGTCATTGTAGTCCGAATTTTATCTTGGCATCTGATTGACGGTATGTAGTAGAACTTATATCGCCCATTTCAGATGCTGTCACACTGAACAAGCCAGTTGAAAACCATTTAAGACCAAAGGTTTCATCCAGAATATGGTACTTTTGTTATGAGTTATATATACACACATATATATATATATATGTGTGGCATGAAAAAGACATCTAAATATGGTATCTATAGATCCTTTGTTACTTGGCACTGTACAAAAAAAAGAATATCCACATGTCATTCCAGTGTGAATCTTATCTAGATACGATCCAATTACTTGTACGGTACAGCTAACTGGCAAGCCAGCATGGCTAACAACCCCTTTTTATGCCAACTAGCATTATTATTTAAACATGAATAATGCTTTGTTAATTAGTTTAGTATATTGGCCATTTCTATTAAAAATACATTGGAATTCTTAACTCTCTTAACTTCAGAGAAAGCCAAATGTGTAATGGTCAACATGGCAAATGTCATGAAAGCCTGACAAGAATACAAAACGCATACTTAGGTCTGGTTCTCCCACAACCTAAAATACATCGTTTTGATTGAAACCTACCAGCAGGGAGTGAGTTTGTACCACAGAATTTGAATCGGTGCGTTCTCCTGCTTAGTCCTGACTCTGCATGACAGTCTTACAGTCCCCTCTTTCTTATAGTTACAAAAGCATCACAACAATCTTTAGACTCCAAGTGGCGATATGTCCCGCCTTAGGTTGCCTTCCTCTTTGGGAAAGTCTTACCCATCTTTGCATCAAACACCGTTCCACTGGAGTCACGGTGTGGCCTCATCAGGCTGTAATGTGAGTTGGGGATACTACTGATGATGACAGGAAGTGACACCAACCAAGATGAGAGACTGGGAACCATTCATGCCAACAGACATCTTAATGTTATCACTTAATAGACCCTGCTGCTTCAGACACAGTACCACAGACCAAAGTGGAATAAATTACATCATGTAAAACATGACATTGAATCAAATGAAGGAGTTACAAAATCTTCAACAATTCAACAATCACAAAACAATGTACCTGTGTGCAATGCATTCTGCTTGATGCACTACATGCTTGGCCCCCTGAAATGCGTACAAATAAATTAACAATTGTACACCTACTTTTGAAACTTCCAGTAGTTCTCAACAATTAAGAACATTTGTTTATCATGTCAATAAATATAGCACACTATGTTAACATATACCGTATCCATGAAATGATTAATCAATTAACTGTAAGCATACAAACTGTACACAGACAGAAAATACAAGAATAGCCTATTTCTTCTCCCATCTTGGAAAGTGTATGACATTCCAAGCATGCACAGAAACACATTTAGTTGTGTGTCCACTAAATAAAAATATGACAATACCTCTGTACTAAATACCGTAATAACAGTTACTAAAGGAAAGCCATCATGAATGTGCATAGAGGATTTTCACAGAGGATTTTCTCTAAACTATAAACAGTGGACACTCTTCACTTTCTTTTTGGCCCCTTTCATAAACAAAATAAATTAATTATTTGGCCAGTAGTTTTCTAAGTACTAACCCTAACTCAATCCAACCCCCTCCCCATCACACCCACCATCACCACCACTACCACCACCAACTTACCCCAGACAGGGTAATGCCATGGTGACATTGTATGCAAAGGATAAAATTAGAATGAATTCATTGCAGGTTCAAGGTGAAAAATATTTGATGTTATTCCCTGGTGAGGGTTTTCATTTGTGTGTTCTTCAGAAGGTGCCTACACATTTATCTTTCCAGTGACTCTTTCTTTGCATATTTTCCTTAATCCCCCTGCTGATACAAGTGCTTGTGTCCCAAAGGCTCCTCGTAGCCTCCTCTGTGGGCATCAATCTTACAGTGTACACCTTCAGGGCTTGCTTTTGCCTCATTTTCCACCAGAAACGGAGTTTTCCTAACTTGTGCACTAAAAGTTACAGCAATACAAATCATCTTCAGAAACATTGTCATCTGTCTCATACAAGCACATAATAAATGCTGATGATTGTACTCCTTCCCACTGACGAATCTGTTAATCTGTCAAAATTCTGGACTAGAATGGAATATATAGTAATATAGCTATTTATTTTGTCAAGAGTTCAAAGGGTTCATATTTGTGCAAGCATTTTATGTTTACATTACATTAGATTACAGCATTTAGCAGACGCCTTTATCCAAAGCAACCTACATGTCATACCGTTGGCGGAGGCAGCCATGCAAGGTACCAACCTGCTCAACGGGAGCAATTCGGGGTTAGGTGTCTTGCTCAAGGACACCACGACAGATTATTTTTTCCCCGGGAGGAGCTGGACTCGAACCACCGACCCTGCAGTTGCGGGGCGGGAACTCCACCTCCTGAGCCACTGCCGCCCCCATACAAGTATACATTGCATGCATCATATACATAGTACATCACACCATGCACCACACTACACACAAAATCATATATATGCATGTCTTTGACTGTGGGAGGAAACCGGAGCACCCGGAGGAAACCCACGTGAACACGGGGAGAACATGCAAACTCCACACAGAAAGGGCCAGGCGAGATTTGAGCCCAGGA
>OMOT01077908.1:0-37101 GCA_900312575.1 Acanthochaenus luetkenii
ATGCATGTGCAAGAGTGCGTGGGTGCTAGTTCTCCAATTGTGGGGAAATACTGTTTGTTCTTTTGATCTGTGTGTACATTATCTCCAGCTCTTTGAATTTCCATTTCACTGTCATGTAAGCTCTTTTCATCACAGCCGACGGTTGCAGCTCTAATAATATTTAACTTTTGGGTCACAGTGGAATGCTAATTAGATTGCTATTTTAATTAATATGTCCCTGCAGGTTTCCATATCAAATCAGTTTTAAAACAGGATTGTGCACTTTGAGCCAATAAATTACAATAAAAGCCCAAAATAAAACCACTTCAAAAAAGGAGGACTGGAAGGTGTACAGGAGCAGCACTCGTTTGAACTGTGTTTACATAAATTGCTTATTGTTGCCTAATAAACTGCATAATATTAACCGCATTTGGGTGTGTTTGAAACTGTCTCAATAAGCCATAAGGGATGTTTCTATTTCTACTAATAAATCCATACATGAACCTGCTCGCTAAGTAAAAGCCTCAGCTTAGCTGTTTATTTTCAAGGGCAGTATGGTGTTAAATGTTCTTTAAATAGTGGGAGATAAGTGTAGGTGTGGTAATGTGAGTGCTGCTGGTGGCATTTGAGGGCTTAAAAGTACTTCGCCTTTCATCAGAGTGTTTGAGCGAAGTGATTTGTCTGTCAGTGTGTCTGTGTGTGTGCGCGCATGCGTGTGCGTGTGTGTGCGTGCGTGTCCTCTCACCCTGGATCCTTAAATGCTTGTTTTGTCCTACAGCTCAGTGTGTCCCATTCATCATGTTGAGTGGGAATGGAGAGGCCTGGGATATGAGCACCGCTGTATTCCTCTCATAATCAAAGGTCATACTGGGGGCCTAGTGTTGAAATTGCTTTACTTCAGACGCTCATGTACACACACACACACACACACATGCACGCGCACGTACGCACACATATGCGCACATTGACACACACACACGTACAAACACACATAGCGTGCCAAAATGATGCCATGCCAAATATATTGTTTCAAAGCAGGAATGGCTCTAAACCCGTTTTAGTTGTTCTATTTTGTCTTTACAAATTTGTATTTCACATGCAATACACAGCACGCAGACTATAACCATATATTTTCAGTTGTCTCTATATATGTACTGTATATATATACTATAAATGAGTATATTCCTCATCTTCATGTGTTTATTTGATCACAAATTCACTTATCCGAATGTTCTTCATCGATAAGATTAAGAAACAGATTTCATTAGGTTTTCATTCACTGTAGAACATTATCATTATACTATTTCAGTTACCGTAAAATATTTCCTACACCATATCCACCAACTGTACCGTTGCTTTCAGCAGCATAGTGTACCTCCTTAAGTACAGGAGAGCGAGGCCTCAGCTCACTAAGGAAAATTGATATTCAGGAGGGCGAAAAAACTATTTGGATGTTTATTATACTTTAAAATGATGTGATCCGCATTTCGCTGCCTGCGAGGTAATTAATGTGGGGAAATCTTGAATTAAAGATGTAAATCCTGACACTTTGGCAGGGGGGCCGGTAAGGGACAGTGGTCTCCACGGTCTAGATTATTCTTAGCGTATACCAATTAACACCATGTATCTTCTTTTATGTTCACTTCAATTAAGAACCTTTACAATTTTTACGTTCTTTTCTTCTCGGTAGTTAGAGAATGTCAGAGACGCTGATCAAAGACATTAGCTGCCGTCCGCGCACCATAGGTAATGCTGCTTTGCATAAAGAAATCTGCATATTGCTAAGAAGGTTTTCATTTCATTTTGCATGAATTAGAAAGCCAGAGATGCAGTGGTAGATCAAGATGGGGAGGTGTGCACGCACACATGTGCACAAACACACCAGACAAAGCATCCGGTACTGTAGCAAACTCTATCATCAAACTCTTCCTCAAATCTTGGACCATTCAGACTTATTCTGTTACCATGGTACCAATATCAATTTGAAACAGACCAACACCAGTTGAAATGAACAATTCAGATATTTTTTGCTTCCTGCTGTTGTTCCAGCTGTTGGTTGCTGCATGTGTCCTGGTTGGGAGCGGAAAAGGGAGAGCGGGGCTATGCTGAATTGGACTGCAGGGTTTTAGAAGGCTTCTGTTACAAGCTGTCACTGACTATTAAGAGTGTTAATAACGTTAAAGATTGTGCACAGCATTGTTAGCACCCAATAACTCCAGCTCTTGAAGTAATCACACCCTGATTTATGTGGGTGATTTCGGCACAAGTGTCTACAAAAGCTTTGCTTGTTTTCTAGATCACCGTCTTTTAATAGGCCTGCTAACCAGTCCTGGCCTAATGGCCTTCTCTTCTCCTCCACTGCCTTTCTCATTTGTTTCTCTGCTATTTCTCCCCTCCTTTCTTTATAGTATCTTGCTTTTGGCCTCAGGACTTACTGTCCACAATGGATGCCAGGGTCAAATGAGAAATCATGTAGTACACCCAGCAGTTCGGGTCCCCGCTCATTTTCTTCGAACATTTCAGTACTTTTTAAGTGCTTGTGTGTGTGTGCAGGTTTGCATGCGTGTGTCCGTGTGTGTGCGTGCGAGCATTTGTGTGTGTGTGCATGTGTGTCTGCCTTTACACAAGCTGGTGTTGAAAGCCTGTACACTAGAGTGAATAGATGCTCTCAGGACCTAACAGTAAAAAAACAAACAAACAACCTGTGCACTCGTGATAATCACTGCCACTTAATTACATTACACTGTCAGCTATCAATAAATCAATGAGCAAATGAACTGACCAGCTATGAGGAATAGCCATCCAGTGTGTGTCTGTATTATTCTATTGATGTTCCACTAACGGTCGTCCTGGAGATATTGAATGCTATTTAAGCGAAGTGCTGACATCATAATAAAAGGCCACCATGAACCGGCTGTGCGGTTTGGGAGCTTCAGGCTAAAGAGACGGACGGCCTCTGAAGAAGAAAAAGAAAGGCAATCCTCAAAGTCAATACTGCAACTAAGTACTCTATGTGGTCGCATTTATTGTGCATAATGAGACTACAAATAGCCTCCTATACAAAATAGGCCCTGCACACACTTACATTGCACACACTGACATAAAACAAAGGCATGGAAATGGTGCAATATTTAGAATAATTATTAAATAAGTGAAACGATAAATAATGTGTTTAATGGCTTCTTTAGACACTAACAGTCCCCTTGCCTTATTTTATCAAATATAATCCAAATAAAGTCTTTCCTGGCCTTCAAAGAAAATCTAGATTTGTGCAATATGTATTACAATTGACATGGCGTAAAGTTTATTTTTTAAATCTACTCAAATGCACTTTCACCTCAGTGTGTGTGTGTACATCTGTATCTGACTTTTTTCGGACGATTCTAGATTTAATCTATCGTTCATGACTTCATTAAAAAAATGAAGGGTTGGCAAATTCAAGCATCAAAACATTACGTTTGGTGCTATGTGTTTTCATAACCCGAGTGTCTCAAAGTATTATTAACAAAAATCTTTTGCTCAGCCTTGCATTTCTAGGGCCAATAAAACAACTTGAAGAGGCTGCATTGTTGCTAGAGCACAGGCAGGATAGACTGCCATCTAGTGTTGTAAATAGGCAGATGCACTACTCCACTGAGGGGACAGGCATTTTACTGTATCCTATACACTGTTTTCACATTTTTGGTTTTAAGGGTGACAAATGAGGGATGTTTCAGTTCAATCAGATAAACAGAAAAACATTATATTAAACTAACAAAGTCTTGATTAACAACTAGGTTATTTGTTGTGTGCCACCATTACACCCATGTTGGGGGGGGGGACTCTTATTCTCTGGGACCGGGCATGGGAGGAACGCTAATGGCCAGTGTTCAGAACTTGTCCTTTCAGCCCACATGGTACACTGCCCACCCCGGTCTCCCAGGGACACTACTGAAATAACAAGGCATTCTGGAATGCTGCAGTCTGTGTCCAACTCCTTTACGCTAAACCTTTCTTTCGCTATTTCGTTGTACCCCGATTTACAGTACAACAGCAGAAAATGTTGCCTTTTTAACGTATGGAACCCAAATAAACAAGGATTATAAACAAATGTGTGCTATTGTGTGAATATTGGGAGCATGAATATGTATTTGCCAAGCGTTCCCAAACAAAGACACAAAGGGAGGCCCAACCTGTTGTTGGCTCATTCCCTTTTTTGCACCCAGAGCCTTATAACCTAATTGCTTTTCATTGATCCTGTCCAATCAGGTGGCTAATGTTCATCCTTTTCCAGCGCTGTCTCCCAAGCCCTTCTGCCTGTCCTGATGTGAGAAGTGTGTGTCCTTTTCAGTGCATATAAAATAGACAAATAGGCAGCGAGACAGTGGAAGCTTTGTTTAACGCTCTGTGAAAAGGCTCCATCAAATACTTTACAACGGCAACATTCACATTTGAGATTGTATGTGTCTGCATACGTGCTCATGTGTGTTCATATCTGATTGCTAACGCACATTCATGAACCTGCAGTATTTCTCCCGGTCTGTCGTCAGGTCCCGTGCAGGCTGGACTGGGAGGCATGTTTGTGTTTGCTCCGTCGTTTTAAACATGTTGTTTCATACATTGTGGATGGGCTGCCAGACAGAGAGGCTTCATTACACACTAACAAAGACATGGGGGGGGTCTGTGTGTCTTGGACAGGAGGCAATACGGTAATGAGTCTTTGTTTATTTTGGAGGACAGACAGTAAGGCTCATCCTGTAAGGTGAACCAGACCGAGGATTTGGGACGGGAACCCAAAGCTCCTCCTAAAGATCATATGGTGTCAGTATCAGAAGTGAAGGCCAGGCTAGTATGTGTTGGCAGGCGCTGAGCTGGAGGAGTTCTGAAGGATATTCCTGCGATATCCTAGGAACATATTTTCTTAGGCTTTTTTCAAAATACCCTGAACCCTATTGGACTACAGCCATGAGCCTGGAGTGCGGCACACATCGACAATACACACATACACACGTACACACACATACACACACACATACATGTACACATCTCTTCCATCTCCGTGGATCTGTATCGTAGCGTCGGTTTAATATGCAGTCCAGTTCTTGGTGGTATCAGATCAATGGAGAGGGTTTTAAATCAGACACGGCCACTGAGACAGACAGAAGAGATGATCTCCGGCGCACATTAAGAGAACACTTCCCTTCCTCTCAAGATCACAGTTGTTCCTTTTTTGACGGAGCCATAAAATAAGGCTTGATTGTCTTGTGATGCTCATTAAAAATATTGACTTTCAATGTAGAGAGGTTTTTATCGCTCTGAGTCGTGGTATCGGGTTGCTTTGAAAGTAATGGCCTAATTACAGTAACTTAATGCATTATTACACTCACCCATCTCTGGACAGAACTGAAATGGTAACCTTGACTACTGCTACTTTCTTTCCGATCCCCGCACAGATCTTTTACAAAAAGAAAAATGTTAATCTGCTGTTAAGGTTTTCCCTTCTTTCGAGACCACTCTCAGAATCTGACGTTATGGTACGTTACGGCCAGACACTCATTCATCAATCACTTGCCTCACATGTCGTTAGTATTATCTTCTTGATCTAGGAAATGTTTTGCAGTGGACGTAAAGGAGGCAGAGTATAACTGTAGCAATTAAAAACTGTTATGACTCCATCTAATCATCTCGATGCAACAGATTAAAAAATCTCAAATCTAGCACCTTTATCCTATGGCATGGCCTTAAACACGTATTTTAACTTGTAGTCTAGCTACACAAACATCCCAGACCTATGATGTGTGTTATACTCTGTTTCATATATATTGTATCAGGACGCGATCAACTGCATTGCAGCCGACTCCTGCTTTTCTCCTGCATTATGCAGTCCACTCCTGAGGTAACAGCCTTCCTCTACATGCAGACACGCCGACCACTGACACGCCACACTAATGTGATGTAGAAATTAATGATGGAGGCCAAACTAAAGAGAAAGTTGTGTGTGTGTGTGTGTGAGTGTGTGTGTGTGTTTGCATGCATGCTTGTGCGTGGGTACGCGTGCCTAGGTGTGTGTGTATGCTTGAGCATGTGCGTGTGTGTGTGTGCAAATGCAGGCCCTAGTGTAAGCTTGTGCGTGTTCAAAGGTGAGGCCTTGGGTGATAAAGAATAGGCTTCCCTTACCTCCTATAAGTACAGAGGATAAAAGCCAGCTGTAATGACCTTGGTATAATGAAGGCCTGCTGATTTCCATGATTTTCTTGCTTCCATGCCATGAATCTGCTATTCCATAGGAGGGGCGAAAAGGAAAAAGAGGGAGCTTTGTCTGGCCAAACATTATCAGCCGACAACATTAGTCCAGAATCGAACACAAACTCTCTTTCCCATGTTCAAGCCATTATGGAAAAGATTATTATCTCCGAGCAAATTAATAGATGAAACACATTTTTCTAAATGGTTGGCTTGTTTTTTTAGGTGACCAATTTAAGTGCAATTTCCTTAATTCATGAAGTTATTTAGAAAAGTGATGTAATGCTTGTTCCTTTTTATCTTGAAAGCAAAAGCAGCGTGTAGTCTAGGGCTTCTCTGTGCAGCTAATAAAGCACGACGAAATGAAAGGACTCAAAAGAGCTTTTCCACTTGGAGATGATGTAGTGCTGTGGCCGACCTCCAAATATGAATAGACTGCAGTAAACACAACAATAGAAAACAATGAACAACTGGTAATTGGTGTGAGCTTCTGATCCAACAAAATCTCTCTTGATTTGCTATAAATTATGAGCATGAATGTTTCTGCACGCCGTGCCCTTCTGAGGATATCAAAAAGCCCCAGCTCCTTCTTGATGGGCCCGTCTCATTAAAGAAGAAACGGAGGCCTATGTGGGAAATTGATGTACATGCTTCATGTGTGCTTGATGTAAGGTGAACATACTTTCATAGACTTATGTGAGTGTTGTTCGTGTGTGTGTGTGTGTGTGTGTGTGTGTGTTAGGGTATATGAAGCCTGTGAGTGGGAGAGGTGTAGTCCTGAAGCTACCCAGGTGAAGTGTGCCCTCTACAGGCAGTAGTCTCACATCCCATATTCTTGTACTATATCAATACTAGTTTGAGTGTGTGTGTTTTTTTGCGCAGCATGTCAATGTTTAGGTCAAGATTGACTGTGAAACAAAATATTACATGTCACAAATAGTCCCGCATATATCTGAGATCACTGTTCGGCGTCCTCACATCCAGGTTTTCCTGCTTAGCTCTCCACTACATGCTACCTCTTCCATTAATATCTGATGAGAGAGAAAATCTCATCTCGGATGGAGGGGGAAAACTTCAGAGAGCTAGCGATGTGTCTAATGGAAGAAGTCTCCTCCTCCGCGGCTCCATTTCGTACAGCGTACCAGGAATCAAAATTGTTGACTGAAGACGGTTTGATTCTCTGTCTGTGATTTTCTTAAGGAATAAAAACAGTGTAGGGTGTTTACAGTGTAGCCACGAACGAGCCATGAGAAGGCTCATCACTCCCTGAGAAAGTGAAGTTCACTGTTTCATACCACACAGTTCAGTTGAAAGCCGTATCAAAGAGAAAATGTTTAAGACCAAGATCAAAGCAATTCATTGTCAAAAATATTGCTGGACCCCAGCAACATTCTTGTACAATTGTTACTAGCAACTAAGAAACATGTGTTTCTATACCAGATAAGCAAGCACTCAATGTGTATTAATATTTCTGGATTATGACAATCAGTTTATACAAAATAGCCAGCATTTGTATTCAGCTAATTACTTTTCCACTTTAATCCACAAGTTAAACTGTTTTATCAATAAGAGTCAATGCTCAACTCTTAGGAATTCCATGTGAAAGTGTACCGGGCTGCTGCAAGTGAAGAATCACTTTGGTGACAGTTTGGCACGCTATTTGTAATGTCACTTTTCACCCTAATTTATCATAATTTAGCTTCACTTTGTATCAAACCCTCCTTTCCACTGTAATTTAGATTTTATATACTATAATTTCAATTTTATGCATTGTTGTTGTTGTAGTTTCAAACCCTAATTTCCATTGTAATTGAGATTTTATATACTATAATTTCAATTGTATGTATTGTTGTTGTTGTAGTTTTTTTAATCTCTTGTCTTTGAGTACTATGAAAAGCACTATACAAATAAAATGTATTATTATTATCATTTTTAAAAATATGGCCAATATTCAGACCGAAAGTAATCAAACAGTTAATGATGTGGAAATTAGACGGGTCAAATGGATGCAGGCCTAGGTTGAAAAATGTGGCCGTTTTTTCATCTGAAGGACCTCAACATTTGATCTGTACCCACTGGATAAGAGGAGGAGGCAAGTGTCTTATGATACTATGGAGAGGATGAAACTGCTGACTAATGTAAGATCTTGAAGTGAGAGGTAAGGCATGTGCTACTTATTTGTCAACATTACTTGCGCGTACAGACATTCCCAATGTGCTGTGCACAGACATTATAGTGTTCAATACATACAATCTTAAAAATCATGTTACATGTATTTGCTGATGTAGACTGCAATGGGTTGAATGGGCACTGCTGATATAATATTATGGTAGAATGTTTGTTGGTTTTTTATGATTTATTGTTGCAGTTGGTGAGGTTTGAATAGTTTGCATGTAGTGGAAATGCTGTGGTATAAATGCCTTTCAGACTGGTTATATGCCCCTTTAGCTTATAGCTCTTCAGGTGATCACTGTTGACAATGGATCTTTAAAAATGATATCTCAGCATTTCAATCTGAAAAAGGATAAAAGGGGCAATCCCCATGTGAATGTACTAAAATACTCCTTTTACTTTTTTCATTTACAAAATGTAGAAGGAACAATATTCATAACAGTTCACAGTATGTGAAGGGTAGTTTCAGGAGGAGATCTTTGAATAGTCAGAGGACTCTACACTTTCCTTTCACAGACCAATATATCTGGGTTTTCCATTGTAAATTACATTCTGTACCATTATCCTTTCAACCACCAATCAACTTCATACTGGCTGTCCTACTCTATATAGTCACTAGACAGATAGGAAGCCAAAGTCATGAAAAAGTGGGAATATCAAATAACCATTCTGTACAATTACAAAACAAATCTATGTTTACCCCACAATAGATGCTCAAATAATTATGTTTTTTATTTTCAAGCTCTATTCTGTGTGCATATTGAATTCTATTTGCATGACATTACCAGTCAACTCCATCTTTTTACAGAGGAAACGGATACACTTAAAACAATTTTTGAATTATTCAGCGCAGATAGGGAATACTTTTGTTTTTAAATCAAACATTACCAGAATCTAAGATAAGTTAGTTGCATCTACACTTACACAACCTGGCACAACCTTAAAATCAACCATAACCTATTGCCTATTCTACTGTGGACAGACTATGATGCAGTCCAAATAACTCTCTACACTGCATAGCAGCAACACAACACTTTCAGCTTTACTCACTCTCCTTATTAGAGCAGATTGCTTATCGCCTACTTCACAGAGAGCCAATATAACATAGCTGACAGCAGTAAGGGAGAGTTGAACACATGAACTCCTCACTTACACTTTCCTACGCTAACCAGCTGTCCCCCTGTGGTTTCAGCCCCGGCCAAACCTTTGAAATGTCCTTCAAGGCGTGAAAAAACAAAATGCACACAGCTTTGGGTAAAATCGTATTTGTACACTGTAATTAAACTTTGAAAAGTTTCAAGTTTCAAGACCTTCACTTTTTCTCTTCTCATTTCTGATATCGGTTAGGGTCTAAAAGACATGTAAGGCTCGCTGTTCCAAAGAACAAAGTGGTTTCTGATTACGTTCTGCGCCTCGTAAAACTTTGAATGTTTCAGATTTTACTTACTGCTGTTATCAAGAGAAGCAATCAGGAGAATTCAATACATAATTTTCACAACCATGCAGCCAGCGTTAATTTGCTCTTAACAAAAAAGCTGCCGGCGCTTTGTGCGTGTGTATGCATGTGTGAGAGACCTAGGGTGACAGGTGTGCTTTATGCCTGAAAATACAAAGAAACATAACCAAGCAGTCAAGTACATGCTGGGTAATTTACAACAAGTCAGCATGTAATTGTGGCATCTTCATCAAAAATCAACATTTTCATTCTTTGCTTCAAATGGATCAGTCAGATGTTCCCCAGCACCATCCCTCAGTAACTATGCTCCGATTAAACGAAATACAAGCATTAGGAACAAATAATTCCACAATAATAATTACCAATTTAAAAACGTGTATAAAAAGGCTCTATAAAATAGCAGTGTTGGAGAGGAAAATACCATTTTGAAAACTAAACTACACAGATCATTTTTTTCATCAAATGTTTGTTTGGGGCTATAATTCCTCATTGTCAAGAGGCACAGTCTAGTCTACATCAAATTGTTATGATGGCTGTGTAGTCAATGGAATTACTCTGCAACCTTTTATTCACTGTTATTGTACAATTAAAGCCTGAGCACATGATTGTAAGACCTGTTCCACTAATTTACAGAACCACGACATTGCAACCTAAGATGTAAGTTAGATGACTATAGTCATGGTATTAACACAAACAAAATGTGCTCCTTCAGATTTTAAAAGTGCATTAAATTAATGTACTGGTGGTGCAGGCCTGCTTTCTTTTTTATGCACTACGGTCTGGCATGATGTGCAGAGAGTGAAAGTTCCTTCCTGCAGAAAACAAGCAACTCCTTTTTCGCTCCAAGTGTCAAATATGGTGCCGATTATTTGAACTGACCTTTCACGGTGATGCTGTCTATGCTGGGGATGATGCAGTATGGGAGCCACGATGTCTGGGCCCACTGCTCCCTACAGTAATCAATAAGACTGTCCAGCTCCATACTCACTAGCGGAGTCCAGCTGCCTCTACATGGGGGGAGTGAGGATAAGAGGAGAGAACAGAGAAACTGGAATCAGGCACAGATGTATCATTGTTATTCATGCAAAGAGCAGCAGGATCAAGTTTATAAAGGGCTAAATTGAACACACAGGACTATTTTCCTGGAAATGAGTACTTCAATGAAGAGCAACTCAAATATGGATTATGCGTGCCATTTAAAAAAAACGTTGTTAACAAAGGAATGTGGATCACATTTATAATTGTGAGGAAGACATAGTATATAGACATATAATTACGTAAAACAATGTATTTGTGCGTGCACGTGTGTGTGTTGCAAAAACAAATACCCTATAGACTGTTGTGCATTTATGAGCCTTCTAGACAGGGTTTTTCTGTCAAAGAAAATGTAGATGACTACATTAATCTTTGTTGACTGGGAAGTCCTACTAATTGGCCTGCTACAGAGGAATGAAACAGGGAGATCTGGAGCCAGGTATGGAGAAAACTACAGCTACACCTCACCTGATCTCTGTATCTTATCTGTGGTGTTGGAGTGGAGGGATATGTTTTCTGGACAACAACAAGATGAGACCAATGAAGAGGGCACAAACAGGTGAGGGGCGAAGGCACTTTCCCCAGGAGGAACTCTTCTGCGCAAGGTCTCGCGTTAGTAGCGCTTCCTGGTTACCAAGGGAACGATAACTTGAAAAGTTGCGTGTGCCTGCTCTGCTGCCCTTTGCCCGGCGAAATGAACACGGGGGATACATAACAACCGCGCCATTGTAATTTGCAGGTGACTGAACATGTTTACCACAGTGTCGTTAATCAAGGAGATGTAACGTAGACTACTGCGTCCATGCATTCGGCGTCACCGTCCACTCACTCCGGAGTTGGCACGTTAGCCAGCTACCGTTATCTGTAGCAAGCTAACGTGTTGGCTAACGCTAGCGAGCGGTGCATTTCCCTTGTTTTTAACGTCGACGTTACGAGCTCTGTCGACCTGGGCTACTGCCTGTATTGTGTTTGTCCTGTTATAGTTACCAGGTTAATACAGGCGAGCCTTCTCGCAGGTTAATTGTTAACTAACTTGCCTTTAAGCTATTGACCGTTTGCGCGGAAACTCAATAGTGGCTCCACTTGCTAAAACTGGGGCAACCTAGACCAAGCTGCTACTAACGTTAGTGTCTAACGTTATGCAACCAACTATCCAGTACATGCAAACGAGTCAGATACTGCGGCGTTACATAGTCTCGCTTTATTTATTGACTGTGTTGGATATGTTGCTCGGATCCCGTGTATATATAGTCTGAATAAGCGTGACTACCTAACTCGTGTACTCTGTTTTTCTTTCTCTACACAGGTGCTTTGGTCAGAGTAGCCAGTAGGTGACATTCTACAAAATGCCGTCACCACAAGTCATCCAACCAGTTCTTAAAATGAAAGTGGACGAGCTTTTCCTCAACTGGTTAAGTGAGCCTGCCACCCAGTCCGTCCTCAAAGATTACCTCGACCTTATCAAGAGTGGACAAACCATTGATTTGGGGTGTGTGGACGCCAAGGGAAAAGGGTTGTTGGCCTTCAATGAGAACAACAATGTGGCATCCCAGAAGAACCTGACAGAGAGGAAGCCTGCTCCCCTCGGCACTCCCTCCAGTCCCCCGTCCACCCACACGCTGCCCTCTGGAAGCAGCAGTAATGCTAGGGGGACAGGACCCAGTGGCAGAGTCCTGAGGAGGTCTGTCAGCACAAAGAAGGTAAAGCTACCTAGAGCATCATCTGTTGAAGAAGTGGGGTGAAGTGATGTAACAACATTTGAATGGTAGTCATCAGAATCCCGCTGGCAACTTGCATGCAATCTCCTGGCTGTTATTCCTGAGCTTGTTATCTTATCCAAACTATTGTGAAACAGCTTCACGGGTTTAAACAAGATTTCATGGAGATTATGCCTAAACCTGCTCTCAATAACAACAGCAACGTGCTCTGTCTCTGTCTGGCAGCAAATGTATCAACGCAACCTGTGCTACAGTTGTGCACCTTTTGGCACAGAGATAGAACCAACACATTGTCACCTTGAGATGGACTACCTGGCATTTGTTTACTGTTGTCATTGAAATGTAATTGGTTTTGAAAAAGTACATTCCCAATCTGCCAACTGGGCTACCACACTCAGGTGGTCTGCTCATCCATTCCTGCTAATTTGTCCAAACAAGCATTCCAGGCAAAGTAGTCTGAGTTACTGATTGTTTGTGGATTGTGGTTTCTAGATAAACACACTTGGACTTAATTCCAGTTATCATCTGGGATCGTTATTTTCCCAGTCTTGCCACAAGAGGCTGCTGAGTAGCCTACAGCAGCAAAGGCAGTGAAGGAAGGTCTACTCCTCTGCACCATCATAATGACCTAGATGGAGCCTCCATGTCTGTAAGCATATGTAGTGACTATTAGGCAAATACTTTCCAAATATTCAGGCCTCACCCATGAATTAGTGTGGTATGAGAGGTGGGAGCATCTGAATCCAGGCTATCCCTGGCACTCTAATAACTCCCCCTAGCCTGTGTTGATGGTCTGGCCTTGCAGGGCCAAGCATGCTCTGATTGGGGTCTCCAGATGCTTGGGACTGCTTCAACTAGATGGCACTCAGTAGAGTTCATACCTCTGCCAACATTATGCAATTGTCAAGATATGCCAGTTCTACTTGTCAGATTTTCTCAGAAAGTTAAAGTCTTCCATTACTAACTTGTTTCACACCAGGAGATGCAGACATTTTCATGACTCTGAAATTGGACATGAGATATGTTAATTCCAATACAAATATTCAAATTCTAGCCACTTTTAAGCATTTGAGCTGATTATCGCAACACCTATGAACAGCACTCTATTTGTTCATTGGCCATTAGTTGTTCCCTTCTACCACTGGACCAAGTTTTGGAAAAATTGTCATGTCGGTTGTGTCTAAACCAGGTATTAGCTCTCCAGCGCCCCATGTTGTCTGATTGGGCCAATACATTACATTACGGCATTTAGCAGACGCTTTTATCCAAAGCGACTTACATACCATCATATACATACTACGTCATCATATACATGCCACATATATGCACGTCATCATAGAGGGCAGCAGTAACTCAGGCGGTAGAGTTCCCGCCCAGCAACCGCATGGTTGAAGGTTTGAGTCCAGCTCCTCCCGGGGAAAGAAAGAAAATCTGTCAGTGTCCTTGAGCAAGACACCTAACCCCAAATTGCGCCCGTTGAGCAGGTTGGTGCCTTGCATGGCTGCCTCCGCAAACGGTAAATGATGATATATAAGTCGCTTTGGATAAAAGCGTCTGCTAAATATTATGTAATGTAATATACTACATAATGTACATACTACACACAAACGCATGTCTTTGGACTGTGTGAGGAAACCGGAGCACCTGTAGGAAACCAATGCAAACTCCACACAGATAGGACCAGGGTGGAGATTCGAACCCACGACCTTCTTGCTGTGAGGCGACAGTGCTAACAATGGAGTGTTTGTCTCTTCTTATGTCTGCTGATAGGCACATAAAGTTTGATGGTGTTGTGTGAATCCATTTAGAAGTGATATGCCTTTAGTGAAGCCACGCCCACTGTCATGCCCCCTTTGGCCAACCAGTGTGAAAATTAATCAGTTGTTCCTTGCCCCATGACCAACCTTTCCACAAAGTTTCGTGCAAATCCCTTCAAATGACGGAATTGGACAAAAACATAACCCCAGTGTCCAACTCCATTGGCAGAGGTAATTATTGACTAGATCAGGTAGTAGAACACGATTGACATGCTCAATATATTTTGTGTGTGTGCCTGTTTGAGGACTCCCACTTCGTCCAAGCTGAGACATGCAGGGTACAAGTCTGGCCTGGTGGTAGACTGTGGACGTTAGTGTATTTGATGACAGTGAGACAGCTGGTGGCATGTGCTCTCAGACACTCCTACATGTTGTTGACATGTTTAGGGCAGGCGAGAGGAGGCACTCAGCTCGTCACTGGTGAGTCCTCTGTTCTCTCTCAGATCAAAACACCTGGAGAACTAGACTTGAAGATATTTGTCAGTTTAGATGTGCATGTCAATGGTGCCCAACTGTACTACACATGAGATTTAGATGTATCATGTGTAAAATAATCCAGTGAGTCCTAGCCGTTTTTGGACAGCACACAAACATAGTCTTGCCTAGGGTCTTTGTGTGACATATCCACATTCAAATAAATAGTCTCCATCATTAGTTTGTCAATGTGAGAAAGCAATGGAAGAAGCAAAACCATTTTTCTATGAAGAATTACTATGGAATGGTTCATCGCTAAATAGTCTGACCACAGGAGTAAGAGAATAGAATAGAAGACCAGCATTGCAACAGCATTACTTAGGCTCCATCTCTGTGGATTTCAGATAACTGTCTTTCTCATGAGAGACATCTGTTGGCAATGAGTCTGCCATGAGCTCTCTCCCTTTCTGCATGTCTGTTTGATATTGGCCATTATGGTAAAATGGTAAGAGGTTTGACAGATGTGTGCAAGCTTTTTGATTTTCATATCGATGTCTCTTTACTCTAAGCTCCCCACTGACCTTCAGCCCCAATTACACCCGCCCACCCTCACTTAATATGAAGCAACTGCTGGACAGTTTGTGTGTTCTGCTGTGATGTGTGATGGAATGTGCCTACACTGTGTCACTCTATATTAAAGGGATTGTGATCTAGTATAAAGTAATACTTCCATTTAAAGACAGACAAATTAATTCCTGCATACAAATGGATTCTTCAAAGGATTAGTTAAGAATTCAATTCACGTCATGCTGATGCTGCCTGGAACAGCTGGTCCAACTTTGACACCAAACACAGATAAAGATAGCCTTGGTTCCCTTGTGTTGGCATTAGATACCAAGAACTGAGCCAGTGAGTTTAGGTGTGGCTGCACATTCATCCTCTGTGTAATTCACTGTAAAACTACTCCTATCAGATGCTGGTCATTGTCAGAATAGGTGGCAGTTGATTATTCACTCACACTATGTCCGTATTGGCTCCTAATAAAGGCTTGGCTTTCAATTCTGCTATGTAGATCAACAACTGTGATTGCATCCATGTTATGAGTGGAGTAGGTCACAACATACAGACAGTGGTTTAAGCAGTATACGCCAGTAGTTATTTGTTTTGTAAAAAGCTTGACTTTTTCTTCTGTCCTTGTATCTGTTGATTTGGCGTGCCATGATATTTTTGAAGGTGTCTTTTAATAACATGCTTGATTGGGCTCAGCAACCTTCAAGCTATTTGAGGCCAGGGGTCAAGGGTCATATTAGATGCCTGACCTATCAGAGAGACAGAAATGCTAAACTGTTTCCCACAAGTGCTTTTTATTAGCAAGCCATGGTCACTTATGAGTATAAAGTGAACAATTTAAAAGCTCTGGCTTTGAGCTAGGGCCCAACCATTATATGGGTGTGTCAATATTATCAGCTAATCTATGTTTTTTATATTGGTATTATTGGTGTTCCACCAATGCATTGGTAACACAAATAAATGAGATTTCTGTAGAGGTACATATGGATATTTCTGAAACCCTTTTTTTTTTTTACATTTACTAGGCCTTTTGAGAAGAACAATTCTAAACAAAATCCCAGTGTGTTACAATTCTGTCTGAAAGTATTGTCTCATATTTGAGATGTTAATTATCTTACCCAATCATTGGGATCAGTATGCATTGTGGCAGACGGAGGTACTTTAGGAGGCGAAAGGTGGAGGAGGGACGGTGCATGTCGTTCCCGGCAGGAGTACTAGAGCCCAGAGACGGCCGTCTGCCCCAATCAGCGATAGACGATACTTAAGTCACGATACGATATTGCGATTTTCAACAATTTGCAATATGTCGAGTATGTGATAAGATATATTGCCTCACAAATTATGTCCCCAAAGGAAAACTTGACTCTAGTTTGGAGAACGTGAGACAGCAGTGTCCAGTCCTTTGTGAGGTAACGTCCACGCATCGCAGGTCAGTGCAACTCTTTCTGCTGTACTCTATAAGCTTCACTTCTCTGTAGAGCTTGGGTACGGCTGTGTCGGTTTTGTTATCCTAGTAGCAAAATGTTCAATGCGTATTTCAAATATGAATAATTAAATAATAAAAGACAGATATTTGGCGTCCGTGTATCGGTACAGTTTTGTCAAGCGAAATATGACTATACTATGCCTTATTGATTTCTTCCCCCACCCCTAGTATCTGTACCTTATCTGTAGCTCATTTGGTTAGTGCTCTGACCCTTTGCTCCACTTCTGGCATCATGTAGGCTGTATAGGTTTTTCAACAAACCTCCATGATAACTGTGTTGGGGTCTGCTATTGCATTATCATTCTTATGCAAGCCAGCTCATCTGCTCACATCATGCTCTGCTTGTTGGCCCATCCCTAAACCCACCATGTTGCCAGTGAAGTGGGCCCTATTTTTGTATCCCAAATCCCTGTCTCAGACATCAGATTGGGGAGGATCGAGCTGGGGCTTTCTGGATTTCACTATTGCACCGGTGCAGTGCCCATGCTGTGTAGCAGTTCTAACTTTCTCCCATTGCTGTGAGACAGTTTGTGTAGCATATCTCACTGGCTCCATCATGTTAGTAATACTGATACTGTAGCCAGCAGAACTCAATAGTTGTGGAATGCCATGTATACTTGTATTGACAGTTTGGGGAAAGCCCTAAGGGGACAATTTAGATTGATCTGCCCTGCATGTTCTCCCTTTTAGAGCAACAACGTTGACTTCTGAGTTGGTAGCAGATTGAGTTCCCTGTGCTCTGTGACCCTGTGCTTTCTGTGAATAGCCAATTGACTACTGGAAATTATGACATCTTTACCTGTCGCTGGTCACTAAGACCAGACAGTCCATTTCATAATCTCATCTGTTATGTAATGAACTGACCATGGCTGGACACATGTCTGGACACAAATCAGATTTTGTAATGTTCAGATTAGACATATTGCTGGGTCTGTCTACAATCTGTTGCATTTCTGTCTGTTACAGTGACCCATTATGATGTGGTCAGTGTTGCCTGTCTGTGGGCCCTGATTGATAGTTGCCTCTGAGGGTGCTGTTGTTTGGACAGCCTGCCAACAATGGCCCTAGGCTGAAGTGGTGAGTGGTGATGCCTGCTGGAGCTTGTCCATTCTAGTTTTCCTAAGGGCACATACCATCCTGTAGTAAGCTTCCATTCGGAACCATTGTGTGTGTGTCACTGTTGGCTGCCCTCTTGGAGGCTCTAATTCTGTCCACACTGCAGCTCATACCATGTGTACCTGTATTTTAAACCACCGAGCGGCTGTTGTCACATATTTAAACCAACCGATCATTATCTTTACCGTGTTATAATGCCTATGTTTATGGAACAAACTTCTGACACAAACACGGTCGGAACAGTATTACGTGTACACTGGCCGTTTTATGTGATCTACCAGGTTTTGTTTTGGCCTTCGTGCGTTCCTTTTCATATTTAGTTTAAATTGATGAGCAGCTGACGTGAAAAGCCATCATACACACTGCTTATCAAGCATGTGCAGTGTCCTGTGTGGGGGACAACAGGAAGAGGGTTTGAGCTGAAACGGGTGGAAGAATGTGGACTCTGTGATCCTGTCATCTAAAAATACTTATCATTTGAGTTCGGGTGTGCTTTCAACTTCGCTGTACAATACTGCACTCACACACAAATATAGGTTTATTTACATACAGCCTACATTGTGTACGTATGTTTTTTTTTATACATAATGCCAATGCACACATCTCTGTACCTTTTCTTCTTAATTAGATGTGTTTGTAGAACAACAATAGGTGTTGAAGCGCAGGGCTTTCCCTGTGCGAAGTCAGCCCAGCCCTCCTTCCAGCGAAGGCAACCCCAGTGCCGTTAGATCAGCGCATTTATGAAGAATTGATGTAATTGCTGTCAGTCCAGGACAGGAGCGATGGGAAGCGGATGTTTGTGCGAGGACTAAAGATACACCCTTGTTTCTCCAGATCTGGTTTCTTGGGTTGCCCAAACAGTGCTTGCTGGTGCTTTTAATAGGCGCCGACTGGTTCAGCCATCATTCTTTGAATTTGACACGTCCCCCCAGTACGCCAACTTGGGCCCATCAACTATAATAAGATGTGGAATGGCTGGCAGCCCAAGCCTACGAAGGGAAGACAAAACAAAGGAAGACGCACCACCAGATGGGATGCAGAATAGTTGGTATGACTGAATAGAATAGTATGCCTTTGTAGTTGTGTACTCATCATTTGGTGATTTGGCCTACACTCTTGTCAGCTTCTTTTTAGGAAAACGAAGTAGTCCTACACAGGTTCATTTCTTTAATTGCCCATGCCTACATTTTATTTGGTCTGCTCTTTGTCCTAGTGATTTATACTCTGTCAGACAGATTTAGTAAAGTAACAGGGTGTCTTTCATTAAAGTCCATCAATTCCAGGGTTGTATGCTGAAATGACAGAAAGGATGAGTTTGAATTTTTCCTGCTAACCGCTGGATGTACTGGCCAGAGGAGGGGGATCCAGCTTGCAGAGCTCGGAGCTGAAGCTAAGTTTTCTCTGAAGCATTAGGTAATGTGGGAGCTGTTCAGAGGGGAAGCCAGTGAACATGACCACTGTGTCATCTTGGCATTGAGCTGCGTCCCCTTAGGTGTGATCTGTGGCTGCTGCAAGCCGCAACAACAGGTCGGTCTCCTTACATAACCTTCCATGAGCACTGAGGAATGCAAACTGGAAAGGGCAGATCCACCACACACACACCCCTCCCATCCCACGCGCACACACACATACACACACTGTCACTCCTTATCTCCCCAGTAGCTTTGAGGCTAGGGCTCCCTGACCCCACGCAGTGGTGCATGTTATGTATAGACTGAAACAGAGCAGCAGGCAGAGCTGAGATTGTGCGGCCAGATCTGGACTGAGAGAGAGAGAGAGAGTCACAGTAGCAGCTGCTCCCCTGCATTAAGAGGCTCTCACTCTGACATAGGACAAACACAGGGACACAGAGGACTTCTGCTGCTGCCTTCTGCTTACAGAACTGACACTAATTACACAACTGTGTGATTTGTACGACTGGGAGGATAATATTGGATTGAGTGTTGTGTGTGTGTGTGCGCGCCCTGTCCTGTCTGGCACAAGGATGAGGATGAAGGAGCTGTCTCTGCGTCAGGACCCTGACCTGAGGAAGGAGTTGGCTCTGCTGGCACGCGGTTGTGACTTTGTCCTGCCCTCCCGATTCAAGAAGAGGCTCAGAGCCTTCCAACAGGCAGGTGTTTGTATCTGAGTCTACCACCACACAGGCTTTTCTGGTCTGTCTACCAGTGGCCAGGGCAGATATTCATGGATTTCTAACTAATGACTCTTGGTTAAAAAGTCTTCCATTAAAGGTAGACTGGTGGTCATGGTAAACTTAGCCTATTGCAGTACAGATCTATTTGTATTACATGCCACTGTTAAACTATTACAGTTGTAGTTATTTATTTCTGTTGCCAATTTCTCATTATGAAGTGGAACTATGGGAACTGCAGTAGTCGAAGCCAGCTGTGCTATTGATCTGTAATCCTACCTGGTCTGCAACACACAGGACAGATCAGCAGTTATGTCACCTTTTCTTCTGTTGACAACATTTTTAAAACTTTCATCATGGAGCTACCACATATTGTATGCAATGGCATGTAAAAAGCAAGTGTGTCATCACCATCAACTGTTGTTGGAAGATTACTGCTGTTTTTGGGTGGGGGGGTGCTCGTCATCTGTTCAGGCAATGGATGAAGTGAGCCCTAGTTCTAGGATGAAGTTTGTCCTTGGCAACTATGTTGTGCTGAACTACTTTACTACCCCCGGTCGGACTGCACCGTTGTGAATGTGCAGAATATCACAGGGCTTAGCAGTTGTGCTTAGGAGCTCTGCTAGTGGTTAGCATGAAAGGGGAGAGAATGGGACTGTGCATGCAGGGCAGCAGGAGATGTTTATGTCCTTTTATAGCAATGGCTGACACCCGCAAACAGGACAGAGGAGAGCAGAGCATCAGCAGCATTTATCACTCAGCATGTTACACTGACTGAATACAATAGTACATTTCCAAACAGTCAACGCTAACACACACTTGCTATACAAGGGCCCCTTCAGATGGAAGAGATGGACAGGGATAGATTTAGCCCCTTGTATGTTTACCTCTGTGATTTTAACATGTATTGTTCTGAAATCTTCATTTGAGGAGTAAGATGCTGTTGCAGACCTGATGATGTGTGTATTTATCAGATATAACCATAGGCGCTAACTATGGGTCGGTTGTGCAAGGCCATAACAAACGCATGGTATTTATATATCTTAGCAGTGGACTTTGTGGGTTTGTTTACGTTACATTACATTACGGCATTTAGCAGACGCCTTTATCCAAAGCAACTTACATATCATCATACCGTTGGGGGAGGCAGCCATGCAATGTGCCACCCTTCTCAATGGAAGCAATTTGGGGTTAGGTGTCTTGCTCAAGGACACTATGACAGATTTTCCCCAGGAGGAGCTGGACTCGAACCTTCAACCTTGCAGTTGCTGGGCAGGAACTCTACCTCCTGAGCTACTGCCGCCCTGTTTATGTGCTTTTAAAAGGCCATGGAGAATGATCCAGTGGGCAAATTCTTGAGTCATGTAAATAGTCTTTTGGAATGAGGTAATGATTAAGTGCAAGCTGTTTTTAGCAACTGGCTTATATGTGCAACATCACAACACACATTTGGATTGAACTGCATTTTGGCTTTTTTTGTGTGTGGATTCAAAAACTTCTTCACTGATGCAAAACTAACAGCTTTGCATGTCACTATTAGTCATGGTCCGGAGTGGAGATTGGGCCATTGAATATGATATTCTAACGGTATGTTTGCTATGCCCAGTAGGTCTTTGTAAATCTTACTGGTATGGAATGAAATTGATCATGACAGGTAGGCCTGGGCCTAATGTTATTGCATGATGTCATTGTTGTTAGACTTTAAAGGAGAGATTGGTTTCCACTGTCATAGATATAAAGCTTAATAGCACATGCTGCAAATACCCAAAGGCCTTGCAGACAAAACTCATTTTGGGTCCTAGGTGGAAACCGTTTTAGGGACACACACACACACACATACTCACAGCTGTGATCAAGCTCTGACATACTTGGGGGTTTTAAGTTACTGAGGACTGCGGCACTTTGGAGTGACATTCATAGGAGTTAGTTGGGATTGAGCCGGACAGATACTGGGAGCAGAGAGAAATTGAGCTCAGTCTTGTATCCAGTAATGGATAGACAACAGACCCCTACCCCCTACTGTACCTCCTGTCTACAGTACAAACTTAACACACACGGAGCACATGCCTGCCCTGCGTCTATCTTCAGAGCTGTCATTAGCAACTGCTGTTTGCTTGTAATCAGGCCTGCTGTTTAAACCGAGCCAAAGTGGCTCCATTCATTGTATCTGCTTCTCTGTCACTCACTTGCTCCCTTTCTCTGAGACATGTGTTCTTTATTGTCATGGACACAGAGACATTGTAGTTATCTAGTCATTTGATTCAAGTTCTCTCCCTGGATTACACACACATTCCTATTTTTCTGTTTTTCTGAGTCCTAGACCAAAAGCATCATTATTATCTGTCCACACACGTTTCACCAGACCAGACCAGATTTGTTTGATATGGGATGTCTGACAGTATAACTCAAAAAAAGTAGACTGAGCGGCTTTATCAGTCTCTTTTGACCTTATGTTGTTACATTCATGCTGAAGTTAAGAAAAGTATGTTGCTTAACCAAGAATCAGTTGTTCAGTCTGGACCAACCTGACCTCAGCCCCGGTTATTGTACACTCAGGAATGTTGTTGTGTGTATGCCTATAGTCTGTGTGTATTCACATGTGGTTGTCTTCATCATATAAAATAAATAGATTAATACACCTGTCAGTAGATTATGTATACATTATGTTTAGTTACTTATGTAACGTTACATTATTTTCAAATGATGTCCTCAGTGATATATTATCCTGTATGTCCCTTGAATCCCTGACTCTCATTGACATAATCTGATGAATAATACCATTCATTAGTCACACACAGTGCTTGGTCTATCATGGTTTTCAGCACCCGGACAAACTGATTGTCAATGGTCCATTCTACACATACCAATGTCAGTTGACACATCTAATTGAAATCTATTACAGATAAATGGATAATGGTCAGGGATGGCAGTGAATGATTTGCTGAGCAATCATAACTCTTCGCTAATGGGCCTGGGGGAGCTGAGAGGTGCGGTTGCATGAGTGTTTGCTAGAGTTCGCCAAGGCGAGCCTTAGCACATGCTGGAGTGCTTGGGTGTGAAGTGTTAGCATATGCTAGCATCGGTGGCTAACAGACTTTATTTCTGTCCCGTCTGTCTCAGGCTCAGGTGAAGGCGGAGGAGCCCGTCGCCACAGCGCTGAGTGAAAGCATTCCAAAGTTCTACTTCCCGCGGGGCCGGCCCAAAGCCAACCTTAACATCGACAGCCTCATTTCCAAGATTGAGAAAATATTTTCCCAATTCCCCAATGAAAGGGCCACCATTGAGGACATGGGGCAGGTTGCCAAGGTGAGAATGTGATTTGTAGCGTGGAGGCTCCGCTGCCACCCAGCTAATTATTTTCATTAGCGCTATTTAGCCCCCAACTTTATGAATGTTTGCTGCTTTTAAACCCAATGGAAAATATTATCTCTGTCTCCCTGAGGAATGTGAGCAATGGCCTGAGGGGAACCTGAGTGTAGAGAAATGACAGCTAGGTTTCCTCAGGGAAGTCTTTGAGTGAAGCAACACTGCGATTTTCAACACAAACGGTGTTATGTGTGATTGTGCTGCTCTCTGCTGTATTGAAAGAGTGTATCTAGGAACTGAGATTTGTGTTTAAAAGTTGTGTTTTTCGCCCTCTCTTCTTTACACCCATACACACCACCCCCTCTCTCCTCCCTTGTCTCCATAGGCCTGTGAGTGTCCTCTCTACTGGAAAGTTCCATTGTTCTGCTCGTCTGGAGGCGACAGGACGGGCTGCGTGTCCGTTCACAAGTTAGTGGCCATGTGGAGAAAGTAAGACAATGGCTCCTCTCATCCTCAGTGGACCACGGGCACACTCACTCACACCCGACTGGCCCATACAATCTCCTCTAAACAATGATGACCACTCGCTGGGGATCAGAGACAGTGCATGCAGCTATCTTCTATTATGGCTTTCCCCGTTTCATTTAGAACAGAAAACAGAAATCACAGATCACAAAAGCTGTGCATATACATGAATGAAAAACTATTCTGTATGAATTTGAAAAGAATACCATAGGGCTCTTGTAATGGCTCTTGGCTGTGTGCTGAATGCTGCTGTATGCAATAGGCATGCTCTAGTATTAATGTGCGAGTCTCCAGAGACCTGGACTGGCCTGGCCTTTGACTTGAGCTCATGACTGAGCCGTTCTTTAGACGAGAGCCCACAACAGACTGTCGTATTATTTCACCATCACTGCCATAACACTCCAAGCTTATAATCAGCCCGGCAGCAATTCAGAATCCTAATTTCAGAATGCATTATACCTGCACTAGCACTTTTGTGGGGAACAATTTCAGACTTGTGTTCTTGAATGAATGTAGAATGATAGAAGAAAGTAAAAGAGAGAAAGAGGGAGTAACCTTGCAACCATCTGTTCTCTCTTTTCCTCTCCAGAACTCTGCAGACCTGTCATGACGACGCTTCTAAATTTGTGCACCTCTTGGCCAAGCCTGGCTGTAATTACCTGGAACAAGAGGACTTTATTCCATTCCTGCAGGTACTGGCTGCAGCACACCCAGGGAGAGGGCTGGGCTTGGCACCATGTGATGGCAAAACTGCATTTGCTTGGGTGGTAGGAACTGGAGCTAATTTTTGGACTGCCCTGCTGAGCTAGTGGACTTTTCATGTGGTGGAGGACTAATTCAGGGACGGTACTGTACGCCAATAGTATGGGGAGAGGCAGTATACAAAAGGGATAGTTCTAGACTCCACTGGTGCAGGACTCAAGCTCAGCAGAAATTAATTGAGAGGAGATTGAAATGGGTCTTATATGCAATATACACATTAGAGCAGCAAAATTACAATTTATCCCTGAAAACAAGGATACAAATTCATCATCTTGTTTCATAAGTGTCATAACTGTTTGGTCAGTCCTATCATGTAGATTTGCTGTGCTGGCTGTTTGTATTCGCATTCTGCCTGGCAAGCTGTTGATGCGCCACATTGGCTCCGCCCTACACCTGATTCATTTTCATGCTGGCAGGAGCGGCTGGGCTGAACCGGACAGCCGTTAGCATACCGGCAGAGATGCCTTCTGGCACACGCCGTTTAATTTGTATTGTGCCGGTCGCCGAATCGCCTTTGACTGTTGTGATGAATGAAAGCCGGATTGCAGTGGAGTAGATTTTACTGTCCCCGCCTGTTTCCGCTGCCCTGTGATTTATGTGTTTTTCTATTATTTAATTTCTCACAGGATGAGTCAAAGAGGCACAACGGCCGCCACGAAATAAGGCCTTTTAATTTCATTGCCACCTTCGCATTTATGTCAACATTTAATTCCCCCAGCAGAAAAAATGGGGGGGTAGAATAAAGAAAAGGCATGAGGGCATTTCATGGCAAGTATATAGCTACAGTTCATTTGAGATGCAGCACACCCCATGAAAGACGCTGTGACTTTATTTGCATGGCAAAGGAGAGCAGGCTAGGAGCAGTCTAGCCTTTTCTGTAGCCTTCTTAACCCGTTCTGCTGACTCAGAAAGGGTTAAGCTCATCCCAAAACCGGTTGACCCAGTGTTTTCAGACTTTAAACGGAACACTTAAATGTGATGGCCTCTCACAATAGGGTCTGCAGCTTTTTCTTCATATAGCTGAATTTATAAAGCATATGGCATGGCAGATTGATGTAGATAGACACTGACAACTTCTGATGTTTGAATAAGTGTGTATTCCCTGCCTACTCACAATTTAATGTGCACTGTCTAGCAAAAAAGACAGACAGCTGTGGTCTGTCTGTTCACCCTCTGAAAGTAACTGAACATATGTATTTATCATAGCATGTCATTGTCCCATTTATTTCCCCTGTGTTTTGTGGGGTTTTTGATGGAACTGAGACAGACGTGCAACGGAGACAAAGTGGGCTGACTTTACTTTGTGCTCCTTAGGACGTGGTGAACTCTCACGCAGGCCTGGCCTTTCTAAAGGATGCATCAGACTTTCACTCACGCTATATTACCACGGTGAGAGACCAGCAACTACATGCGCAAACAAAAGGACACTATCATAACACAAATGATACAATGTCAATACATTGCTACTGCACAATTACAGTTGGTAAACAAGTATATAATCTAGAGATAGTTGTTCCATGAAAACTGGACTGCATTGACAACATTTTGCTCATGTATTATCCTCGCTCATGGTTGTGCCTTGCAACACTTTGAACTGCTTGTGTGTGATTGTCAGGTGATTCAGAGGATATTCTACACTGTGAACAGGTCGTGGACGGGCAGAATCACATGCTCTGAGCTCAGGAAAAGCAATTTCCTTCAGGTTGGACACCGCACTTAAATGTTTTTTCAGTCTGGTTTCTACTTACTACTTTTGTTTGTGCTGTGTCTTCAGTTAACAGATTCAATTTGGGGTTTTAAAGTAGATGTCTCTACATCTTCACATTTCTCTAATTTTCTTTTTCCTCTTTTATTGAAATGCACTTCTTGTGTATTTTACTTTTGCATATTGCTCTCATAAAAAAACTAAAAAGGTGATTGTTCTCCATTTCTGTATTTAAATAAAACTGCCAGTCACTCACAATCAGGGAGAAAAAATTGGTTGCATTGCTGAAACATTTCATTGTGACTTTTCTTCCTGCTTTCCCAGAACGTGGCCTTGCTGGAGCAAGAGGAAGATGTGAATCAGCTGACAGAGTTCTTCTCCTACGAACATTTCTACGTTATCTACTGCAAGTTCTGGGAGCTGGACACTGACCATGACCTCTACATAGATCAGAAGGACCTGGCACGGCACAATGACCAAGGTACGCAAGCACACCTCACCATAATCAATATCAACACACCAGACTTGGGTCAAACCATATTTGCACATTTTTCACAGCATAGAGTAGCAGATAGGTGGGATTTACCTCTGAACAATTCACATGCTGTCAATTAACTCATATTGTCTTGTGGCAAACTACAGTCAGTAATGGTATTTGGCCTAGTGCTCATTCACAAACACATTCAGGAAAAGGACTTGCCTTTAACGCTTCCTCCCCACACACTCCACACCACATGTTCTTGGTTGATGGTGTATGAGGGGAAATGAGACACAAGATCAATAAGAGAGCAGCATATACTCCGGTCGAATGACGCCATGTCTGGAACAATTACTACCACTGTATGGTCAAAATGATGACCAGAGGATTTATGGTATTGTCAAGATAAAAAAGAACTACACTTTCCAATGATCTGGATTTACGGCCTGTGAGAATGGATTCAATGTGTTCTGAAAGAGTTGTACATTAACTGAGAAAGCTGTTGTCCGATAGAAAAATGGTATTCAACAGCTTGTATTGTAAATAATCTCTGTGCTTTTTTTCCAGCCATCTCCCATAAGATGATCGAAAGAATATTCTCAGGAACAGTAACAAGGTAAGTGAAAATGGCTTTGAGTTTAAAGGATGTACAAGTCTTTTTCATGCTGCAGTCGTACGTAGCAACTTGCTACGAGCAAGTAAGATAAAGGACAGAAGTGAGTCACTGCCTGTTGCCAGCTGTAAAAGTGGTTGTGCGGTTTACTCCATCAGGGACAGACGGGTGTATAAGGAGGGGCGGCTGAGTTATGCTGATTTTGTCTGGTTCCTCATCTCTGAGGAGGACAAGAAGACTGACACAAGGTATCTTGGCACACAACTACACCAGCTGTCTTCATCTTGTTTCCCCACGGCCTTAATCTCTTTGCATTAATCAACGCGCTCCCCTCCCACGCCCTCTCTCTGTGTCCAGTATAGAGTACTGGTTCCGCTGTATGGACCTGGACGGGGATGGAGTGCTTAGCATGTACGAGCTGGAGTACTTCTACGAGGAGCAGTGTCAGAAGCTGGAGACCATGGCTATCGAGCCCCTGCACTTCGAGGACTGCCTCTGCCAAATGTTTGACATTGTCAAGCCAGAGGTCGAAGGTCAGACCCCCTTTACATGTACACACACCCTCAGATGTACACATGTCAGACAGTCTGACATATTCCACTTTTTCCATAATGCCAATGGCAGACACACATGCACATGTTCAGGTCAGGCCAAGCCATTGATCATCAACTGAGGGAACGGTTACAAACACAGAACTTGAATGGATAGAACGGTTCTACCACTGCCATGGTAATTTGGCTAGTACAACTTAAAATGGCGATTATGGAATTTGAAGGGTTAGTTGCTATGGTGACAACGCAAGTCTGGCCATTAAGACCATAAAGTCTGACACAGTTGCCTGAGAACTGTGCAGATGTGTCGTGTGTTGCACGAATGCAGTACTGTCAAAACTCAATGGAGTTGGTCCTTGCTGCAAAACCTCTCACCTCAGCGACTTAACATAAGTCGGTTCATACGGAAGATAGCCCAACAGTACACGTAAAAATGTCCGCTGCTCTGACCGTCCCAGAACGTTGATTTGAATGAGAATGACCGTTCTATCCAGTCAAGTTCTGTTGTTGTAGATGAGCGATTGATCGATCTGGACTGCCTGCTGTCAGATGTTGGTGTCATCTACACTGTCAACAACTTCCCTCCAGCACTTTACCAGTATGTCGCTCAGAAGACACTCGTCCACCGGGACTATGTGCATTTTAAGTATGGATAGCCACAGCAAGAATTTGACCCTAAGTCATTCATGCTTTATCTCCTCATGTTTAGACTACTGTAACTGGCACCAATCAAAAGTCTCTTTAATGTCTTATTCATTTGAAATGAAGCATCTAGGATTTTAACTGGTACAAACAGACAAAATCACTTCACTCCAATTCTGGCATCTCTTCACCTGTTGGGTTTAGAAGTGATTTTACTGATCACTTTTAAAGCACGGTTAGGTCTGGACCCAAATTATATTACAAATGATCTTTAAGCCAGTGTGCAGCCTCCGATCCTCAGGCAGGGACATCCTTTTGCCGGTTCTAGTCTAGGCTTAAAACTAACCGTGATCAGTCTTTTGCCATCAGTGTCCCTTGGCTTTGCAGCCACATGCCTGAGGAGCTCAGGCTTGCAGAATCAGTATAATCTTTCAAATCACTTCTTAAAACGTATTTTTACATACTTGCTTTTATGTGGTGTCTTTTATCCTATTGTTTTTATTTTATCATTTTTACCCTCTGTTCTTGTCCTTTTATCGTGTGGTGCCTTCATGTTTTACTTGCTTTAATTTATTTAGTTTGGTGTTTGCTTTTATTTGATTGTTAAAGCACTTTAAAAAAAACTGTACAACACCAAATGTGGACGGACAGCAACTCGCTTTCCTCTTGTTTTGTTATTGTAATTTTGGTGTGGGGTTTTTTGTGGGGTTTTTTACGCCCATCTCAAGCTCATTACTATTTGTGTTGTTGTCCATTTCACACTACAGTTCATCCAAATATAAACCAGCTGTGACTGGGTAAGTGTGGGTGTGGGAAATGGTCTAAAAGTTCCCATTTTTGTCCCCTCCAGGTAAGATCACTCTGCGGGACCTTAAGAGGTGTAAGTTGTCCGACATCTTCTTCGACACATTCTTCAACATCGAGAAGTACCTGGACAACGAGCAGAAGGACCCTTTCTCTGTTGTAAGGGTAATGTTGAATGGTGATAGGAGGTCATCATACTTGGGACAGTATTATGACCTTGTTTCCTGTGAGAGGGCAGGGGGATCATGTCATGTTTCTGTCATGTGTTTAAGGAGGTGGAGACAGAGGGCCAGGAGGTCTCTGACTGGGAGAAATATGCTGCAGAGAAGTATGACATCCTAGTGGCCGAGGAGGCTGCCAACGATCAGTGCAACGAAGTGTAAGGCTGACTTTGCTCGAGTACTAGACTATTATGGCCACAATGGTAATCCTGATTACTTTGCTAGATATTGTGATCACAACTACTAATCATGATTATTGGTCTCTGATTTGAGGAACAAAACTATTTTACTGGACTTCTGTTGTCTTCTAGCAACATCTTGAGTATCTCCAAATACATCAGACATTCTAAATTATATTAAATGTTTCATCATTGCTGATGGGCCAATATTGGATTATTAATTGTTGAAACTTAAATTACAATATACAGTTACACACAATAAATTGTGCAGCCTTAATTTGAGACCCCATTTACTTAATAACCCAATAGTAGACCTTGTGTCTTTTAAATGGAAAGACAGTGATGGTTTAGTACTAGATTCAAGTACACATTGATGACAACACTTGAAATGTTTTTGAAGTAGGTATATTGTCAGCCATGGGCCAAGTCAATTCTTAATAATTACACTTTGAGCTCCTCTGAGGGATTCAGTGATAGATGAGGCTGTTGACAGGTATGTTGTGTGGCGGTTTTAGGAACACCACTGACTTCTAACGACAGGCCGCTAACCAGGGCAGGTAAGAGAGGGTTTAAGCATTCTCCTCCCTCTCTCCAGGCTTGTCTAGTCCTAAACCCACTCCTAGCTTCGTCACACACACCACTGATCTCAACATGGTTTATGATGTATGTATGAAATTGTATATGATGTAGTATGTATATGACATGTAAGTCGCTTTGGATAAAAGCATCTGCTAAATGCCGTAATGTAATGTTTAAAGCATTACGCTTTTTTTGTAGGCCGACATGGTATTGCGTGTAGACGGCCATGTTTAGGAGCTGGGAGTCTGTTTTTGAATCATACTGCCGAGTTCTTATCCCTCCTCTTCTCAAAAGCAACACCCTCTCATGCACCGTCTTTGTCCTTCCCTTCATGTGGTGCTCCGGTGTCTCGTGTCGGTCACACTTGTTTCATTCTGTGATGAAAATGTCCTGTCTTATCTATTCTGGCGAATGTTTGAATGACCCTTATGACACATTTCACCACATATTTCCTAACAGCCACTTTGTTTCAGAATCAATGTATTTTTATTTATTTTTGTCAACGGATATTGAACCCAAGCTGTCTACCCATGTGATACGATATTGATCTATTTCTCCATGTGTCTGTAGGTACGATAACCCTTTGAGCCCTTTAGGGCAGCACATCTCCAGTGAGCTGGGTCTGAGGACAAAGAGACACTTCTTTGAGATCCCCAGTCCACACTGCAACATGGACCTGGATGAATATGAATATGAGGATGACTATGAATGACCCTTGACCCTGTAACGTTTTGTCACAAACCTGCTAAGCACCTGGCAGCACTACAGGGGACGGAGAATAAACAGCAGTGTTAGTGGTTGAACCGCACCAAGCCAGAGATACACAGGTTCAGGCCAGGTTCCCATCCTGCGCGACGGGACACACTTCATCAAGTAGGGAGTGAATGTTAAACCAGAAGAAACAGTCTTAGAGCACTGGAGGGGTCGAAGGGTCTTGAAACTACTGCACACATGGACACATAATCACACACGTGACTACGTATGACACTGTCAATCACAAGAAGAGGAAATGCCCAGCACTGGACAAGAAGTACAGAGTAGACAGTTTGGGGCGGAAGGTAATTTCTGTCACTACCAGACATTTTAATGTTCTCACCTTTCGCACTAAAGAGGGTCACCACAACTGACCTCAAGTCCTCACAAAGTAGTTATTTAAATCCTTCCTCACGTCTTTACTCTTAAGTTAGATGTTTTGCAACAGTAATGTTTGGGGCGGGTGTTGTCATTTGAACACCAGTATCGAGCAATGGTAGGAGGCTCCTAGTTCCCACTGAGATCAACGTTTTCATTTTATTTTGATGCGCGTTTCGGACGAATTAACATTTGAGGATATTGGCTAATCTTACATTCCAGAGATAACTGAAAATCCACTGACAGACTGTAAATTCTGTCCGTTTGTTGGAATGAGACCTGGAGGTTACTGTAAATGCCAAACAAGCCACAGTTTGTACACTGTACTGTACAAGAATGTGTTCATTTATACGGCTTCATCTTCTGTAAGATGTCGACTTCTGTGTGAGACTGGGTTATATTAATTGATAGATATATATATTTATAAATAGGTGTAAATATTTATTTTGTGCTTGCTGTGTTGTAAATGATTTGGCCAAATGTTTTAAGACAAATGTATTTTTTTGTATCTAAAAAAAGTACTTGATTTTAATGTACTTTGTTACAGGACAGAAGGAACCAATTTTTAAATGTCTTGTCTTGAGTTATTGCCTTAATTAATGGAAGAATCAATAAAAATATATCTTCCAGTTTCTCTCCTTTTTGATGGAGAAATTCTACACACCTAGTAAAAATGGTGGATAGTGTCTTAGATTTTGTAAGCGTGCAAGTTCGGTGGTCAGTTGGTGATTGGTAACGTCACTCCTTCAGCAGGAATAACTGCTGCTGAAAGCCAGAGCAGAGGCTCGACAATTACTGTACACAAATGTATTTAGAAAGACGATCATCCCCCGTAAAACGCATGTGTGACTACTAAGTACGCGGTGTAAGGTCTCAAGGTGTCAACAGTACTGCTGCTTGGGAAGACGAGCTTGTATAAATCAACATTTATTTACCACGCATACATTAGTAGTGCCACAATGAAATTGAGGAGCAATGATCAAGTGGTAGGCAAGACTTGGAAACATCATTCCCGTTTGTTCCATGTGACGCTCTGACGGCTCTTGGACCGGAGTGCAAGTAAAAATGGAGCGTATGGTTTGGTTCTGTTAATTAGCCCACAAACATCAGAAACGTTCAGCTGCCACTAATGCAAAATAGATGGTCACTTTGCTTTACTCGATGACGATACAAAAGATGTCATATCACAACTCCACCTTTTTATCACAAGTCATTTGATGGCTACATTTTGTTGGCATCTGTTTGGTGAATAAATAGTAGAGGCGTGCACATTCAACAAATATTTAGGCACGGTGCTGGATAAAGAAACCGTGAGAGTGATTCAAAAAGGGATCATCTACACACTGGATTGAAGCTCCTTTATACATTTAATTTATACTTTTACTATATTGAATAGATTTGTTTTGTTGAAATGTGTGTTGCATCATATTGAATAAAAGAAAGGGGCTTTAATCCAGTGGTTGGTGAATGCCAGAGAACCAGAGCACGAAAAGAGGAACTATCTTTTCAATGTATACTTGGACGGAACATTTGCCTTGTGACTGTAATCCAGCAGCACCAATTATTTAACTTCAATGTCACTTGTAACATTTAAGTGTAGTAAATAAATATCAAGACTACATGGAAAAAGAACATTGCACTTGGTTCTGTAATTACAGTGGCCTATGAATACATGATTTATTTTGAAGTCCCCACAAATTCTCTGATTGCATCCTCTTACTGCTCGTGTTACAGGACAACACAAAAGCGGATGCTGGGATGCACATTGGAATAGAGACACTAGTTAAAAGTGAGCGACAACCCCCCAAAAAAGTCAGGCGAGCTGATGCTCCTTATACATCCAGTTCAACCTCCACAGTGTCGTCATCCTCTTCACTGCCACTGTGGACCGGACCCTCTGACGTCACTGTTGTTACGCAACGTTCCATGGGGACAGAAAATGGATCCGCTTCAGTCGTCTTCTCCTGAGTGCTGAGGACAGATGGGGACAAAGATGATCGACAGCCACCAATTTAAGATGCTCGCGCTCGCTTCCCAACCACATGAAGTGAATCATCTTGTTGGGTGATGGATTGAGATAACAGTGGAGTGAGGTCACGTAAGCATCGATGGGACTTGGTTTGTAACTGTTCCATGAAGTAAATAAGAACACTATATACGGCACTGCACGTATTTGAATTTGAGAAGGCACTCTAGCCTCACCTTGGACTAAAGCTGAGTCGATGACCCTTACTTCCTTTGGGGTCAACGGGACTGAACGGGCCGGGGGACTTGTTTCCTGAAAACGAGACACAGCAATGATGCAGCTGGTATTTGCTGACAGAATAGTGACATTATTCTGTGTTCAGTTTTATAATGCAGTACCATCTATTGGGGAGTTTGGTTTGTAGAAGGGGGAGCGATTGGGCAGGTAGGGCTTCCTGTCAGAGCTGACATAGGACACAGCATCCTCCCCTTCGGCTACAGCCAATAGGGAGGCACGGTAGTAGATGAGCGGCTGCCAGCGCTCCTCCCTGAAGTTAATGACGTGCTCTGCAATATGCCTCTGCAGGTAGGAGTGCCTGTATGACAAGCAGACCCGGTTTGAGCATCTTGCACACACAGTATATACCGCCTACTGTATCGGGGCGTATCGGAGATTTCAGAAAGCCATATTTAGGACATTTTAAGACTTGTTTAATGAATTTACAAAAACAAAACAAATGGCAAAACCAGCCTGTTTCTGATTGAGCATCGCTAATGAAAGTTCTTAAAATATAAATGGGCAGTATTCAAAAAAGGACACAGGGAAATTGTCAGGGGAGATGAAGTCCAGTTGTGTTCAGTCAATAAGACACAATGAAACAACAAAAGATCATTTGAAACTAAAATTCAGACTTTTGAAGGACCTGCAGATGCCCTGTGTGTGCAACTCTTACACGGTCTTCTTGTCCGGTTTGAGCAGTTTGCTGGAGAACTCGCTGAGGATGGTCAGGTAGGAGAGGTACAGTGGCGAGGGCGTATCCGGGGTCTGCACAAACCCTTGGAACACAAACTCTATACCGTTCCTGCACATACAAACACACCGAGAGGATATGATAGACCAACCAGGTAAAAATGAATCTGCATCATCACAGACAAGAGTCTATGAACGTATGTGCCGACCTGTGGATCATGGCGACAGACTCGCGGAACTTGATCAGGTCCCCGAAGGTGAGGGAGAAGCGCCTGGCCAGCTCCTTGATGCTGGTGAAGGTCTGGACTCCCGGGCCAGCCCTCCCTCCGCTCTCCTGCTCCCGCTTCAGACGCACGAACAGCTGGGGCACAGGGGAAAACCACGTCAGCATCTCTCGGGTGGCAAACCACGCCGTGTGCAGTCGAAGTGCATTTCTGTGCGGATCGGCACCTGCTGCAGACACAGCACCAGCGTCTGAGCGCTGTCTATCTTATCCGTCTGTCTGGTCCTGTACAGAGTCTCCTTGATGATGTCACCAAAGTCATTGTAATACTGGGGACAAAGAGGGGGAGAGATGGAGAGAAAGAGGGTCACGTGTAAACATTTGATCCGCCACCCGCAAATCTGTAGTTCGTAGTACATACTAGCAGTGAGGAGTCGGCGGTTACCTTCATGTAATACATGAAGACCCCAGCGGCCATGCTCATCTCCAGCACCCCGTGTACTATCAGTTTACAGTAGGCTGCAAGGAGGTTCCTTCGTTTGTGAAGGTCCTCCAACTTCTCTTCACTTACTGAGAGAGAGAGAGAGAGAGAGAGAGAGAGAGAGAGAGCGACAGACAGACAGACAGACAGACAGACAGAGAGAGAGAGAGAGAGAATGAATGAATGATGGATCATACAACAAAAAGAGAAGAGAACAAAAAGGCTAGAAAGTGTGTTTTAGTGTGTTTCAGGACAATGGCTTTAGCAGGTGGAAATCAAAGATAACATAAGAGCAGAGTTATGGTTGTGACACCATGTGGCTTCAATCTTTCACAGGGCTAATAAAATAGCTCGGAGGTGAGCCAGAGTTAATGGAATTTTCTCACGGAAAGAGATTGCCCCGATTTCACGACTTAACTCGACGCCTTTGCCCTCAGAGTGATCTCCGATCCAGCAGCTGACAGAAAACACTGTGTCTATATAACATAACCGTTACCAAGAAAATCCAATAAAACAATAGCTTTTTATTACATGTTCAAAAACCAATAATCCCATATTGTATTTGTTGAACATTTAAGAGATTCCCATCAGGGCAGTTATTGACTTGTCTGGACTATCCCGTATTTGGATGCAATATGTCTCAGAAAGTAGGGGCTATTGTGAAGATGATCAAATGTTTGAAGTTATAGTCAACCATCAATGAATTTGTACGTTTACCCGAAGCGCAGTACAACAGGAACTCTCACCGTCCTTTTTCTTCTCATTTTCGAAGAGACGGGAACATACTCATCGATTTACATGCACCAATTTGCATAACAAGGCATAACATCCTTTCACACCAATTATTCCTTCCAGTTTCGGTCTAAGGATATTACAGGGCTTCCTTTGTAATTAGAGGTCAATTGTCAGGGCAGGTTGATTTATAGTCAGTGGGCAGCTCTGCTCTGTTATTAGCCACACGTGTGGCCATGCATTTAACATCTGCATGTTTTTACCATGGCGAACTGCTAGAAGGAATCAATGCTTTCCTCATCCTCCTGAAGGTCTGAGGAACAGTGTGAGACTGCCATCTGCTGGACATTAGTGCAATGTGTTAGTAGTAAATCACCCTTGGGTGTCCCACACCCTGCCTGGCTATCATTTAGTGAAACACATTGTGGGCAGTGAGAACACAAATGCCACTGTTTTGAATCGTGCAGATCGTGTGGAATACATCTAGCTGAACAATTGAACATCTTCCCTGTTCTTTTAGTCTTGTTCAAAGCACCAGATTGAATACACACAGTCAAATGAGTTCAAATGATGAACACTGAACAATGAAGATCCAAAGTAAGATTGGATGTAGCGTGTACATCATGACAGAATTTGTATTTTTATTTCGTACAGTTCCACTGCGAGCACAAATGTCTTGCAAAACAATGCAGCTATTATATAGTTGCCCAATTGGCAACTAAACATAGTTACTGATCTGCATGAAGGTCGGATAGGAGAGAAAGGGTGAAACATGTAAACCAGCTGAGGTCTCTCTCACCTCTGCTGTGGCCGTCGCTATCTGGACCAGTGAAGACATGCGCATATATGAAGCCCAACAGCGCCCTCTGCAGTTTGGGATTGGGAGTGTAGAGCAGTGGGCCATAGGACGAGGGATCCCACACATGTAGTTGGTAGGAGTGAGCTGTCAGAGCATCACAGAGACCCAGGAAAGCCTGACATACATACAGACAGACAGACAGACAGCGAGAGAGAGAGAGAGAGAGAGAGAGACAGAGACAGAGACAGAGAGAGAGAGAGAGAGAGAGACAGAGAGACAGAGAGACAGAGAGAGAGAGAGAGAGAGAGACAGAGAGAGA
>OMOT01077909.1:0-10514 GCA_900312575.1 Acanthochaenus luetkenii
CGTACTCGTGTCAGCAGTGTGGGAAAAGCTTCAGTTATCCAAGTGCATACAGGAAACACCGGCGTGTCCACACCGGAGAGAAACCGTACTGCTGCGACCAATGTGGGAAAAGCTTCAGTGATAAAAGTACATACAGGGAACACCGGCGTATCCACACCGGGGAGAAACCGTACCGCTGTGATCAATGTGGGAAGAGTTTCTGTCAATCGAGCACATACAGGAAACACCAGCGTGTCCACACTGGAGAGAAACCGTACTGGTGTGATAAGTGTAAGACAAACTTCACCTGGTCAGATCAGCTGAAGAAACACCGGTGCATCTAAACTGCTGAAGAGCGCCCCCACTGGCTGCAGGGCGGAACAAGCTGCTCTCTGTCCAACCAACCCAGGAAGCTCAAGAGTTCAGAAGAGAGTTTATGTTCATTATGATATTTGGAGAATTCAACAGTGTGTTATTACACTTTCTATTCATCACCTCACAATTCCTTTTCTAGAATAGATTTATTTGAACCCTAACCCTTAACAACTCACCCAGGCAGTGGTCTTGTGTACTATAGGGAGCGTTCTAATCCCCGACCACGCTCCCATCGCTCTGTTCATGAAGCCCCAAGGTGAACTCCAGTCTTCTGCTGGATAACCAGATTAAAGAAGGAATGAAATTAAGATGTTTAAAGAATCCAATGTTCATACAGCGGCATCTTGTGGAGTGGTTTGGGAAACGCGTTTCTCAGATGTTATATTATTCAATATGCCGTGTCTAAGAAAATAAGTAATACGGCCAAACAGGTGGAGCTGGAGAATAAGAAAAGAAAGTAGTAGTTGTTGATTCCATCATGGGACTTTCCTCATCAGTGAAACACAAGTGATACAGTACGCAGAACAGCGACAGCTGTCGTGTCTGGACTACCGGGAAACCGAACGGAGAGGATGAATTGGGTCAAACTCGCCGTGCTCACACCAAGGCTTCGTTGCACTTGGAACAAATGACTGCTGAAATCTCTGTATACATATACTGAAACTTGCTTTGCTACTGGGACTGGCAGTGATCACAATGCATTCTCATTGCCAGTCGCATCTTTCACTGACTCAGTGTTTGTTTACGTTCTCCCAGAGAAAGACACCATGGATATTTGGTGTAACGGACAAAAGATGGAGACTGCAGTAAGTATAGTACTTACTTATATTGTACATATACAACTTTTATATCGATTTTAGATTTTCCACTACTTTCCCCTGATTTGTGAAGTAGTAAAAAATGTAAGTAGTCATATGTTGTTCCTATTGTCTAGGAAAGTTAAAGCAACATTTGTGAACAAAGCGGGAAACCAAAGAACTAAGACTTATACCCGTCTTAAACTTGCCGTTCCGGTCCAGAACTGATGATGCTATCAAAGACTAAAACCTCAAATGTGTGCAAAGCCTCAAAACATCCCGTGGTCACTACAAAGTCAGTCTCCAGCTCTAGAGTTGGCGATGATGAACTGAACCATTCCCTTTTCAGCCCACACTCATTCTCACCGGTGTCTGCAGGGGGAGTTTGTGGATGACGGCACCGAGACGCACTTCACTCTCGGCGACCACGACTGCTGCGTGAAGGCCGTGAGCAGCGGGAAGAGGCGAGACGGGATCATTCACACACTGATCGTGGACAACACAGAGATAGCCGAATGCACCGAGTGACTGCGTGCGCTTGTGCACGAAAGCAGAGGTTCGGTTTGTGTGTGTGTGTGACTCGGTATGTGTATGTTTGAGTGAGTGGGAGGGTGTAGATGAGTGTTACTAGACACTGTTGGAACCAGGGACCAACTGAGGGAAAACATTGTACTAAGTTTTCCAGGAAGTGCACTGCTTTATCAGGAGCGATCGTTGTACAGTACTAAATTGATATTGCAACAGTGTGCCAGTCATTTTTTGTAGGCTGCTATAGGTGTGACGTGGCAGGTGTGTCAAAACATGTCCAAGGGTGCATTAGTCTACAACGTAATGGCTGTAACAATTTAATAGACAATCAGATTCAGATATGACTATCAGCATTTCGAGATCATATTCGCAGCCAAGGTTATTTACAAAACAATTTGTAGACACGGTCATCTTTGTAGACATGTCATTCTGTTGTGCTGTGAAATCATTAAAATCTCATCTATTTTGTGAAGGGAAGATGAACAGAAAACATCATTCTTGTTGTGGTCGCAGTAGAGTAAACTAAAGAACATTTTTCAACAAGTGACGGCTGCAGTTGCTAATCGAACATTGAGCATTTCTCCAGCAGAGATGAGTGTCTCCAATGTTTGTTCACGTTTGGCAAAGTGAGGCATGCTTACATCGACGACCACTGGTAAAACTAGTTAGTACACTCGGTGTACATTAATCTGAGATGTAGGACAGTGATACTGTCCATAAACAATGGACTGTAGGACAATTTGTCAGTTGTGCTGTAACCCGTAGAATCTGAGGGGCTTGTATATGTTCAGTCTTAAATATGTCCTGTATAAATACTTAATGTTTATATGTATATTTTATTTTGTTTGCCGTTATTATACGTTTGTCAAATGTATGTTGTTTAATTGGATTAAATCTGTAAATGTGAGGTTTTGTTATTGAGCTCCAGGGAAGGATCATCCGATTTGAATTGTCACTTGATAGGGTTGCACGGTAGTTCACTACTTCAAGAGTACAGCGATACCAAACTGTTACGACGCCTGTGGTACTCAAGTATTATCGTGTTGAAAATACTTGGAAGTACCAAAACTCATGTGTGAATTTAACTTGTGCCGTATCAAAAACAACTCTAGTTGATGTCACGATGATGGTGCAGTTAACAGATGTGTTCCTGAAGGAACGTCACTGCACTTCTATGGAATGACCCGTCCATGGTAAATGTGTTCTACATTCTTCAAACGGAGAGGAAAACACAGATTGTTAGAACTAACCACATTTTAATTTCGGTTTCAATATCTGGCACACTTTCAGTGTCCGCCTTTACATTCTCCGTCCCACTGCAGTCAGTCTCCATTTTGTTACACACGTTTCCCAATCATTGTCAGCATATCAGAAACAGTTTACAATGAGGTTACAATAACATGTGTGTTATAGCAGTTATGCTGTAAGCCCTACGCTTGCCAAAGCCTCGTATCTGTTGTATTAAGGATTATGTCTATCGTATGGTCTTTCACTTAACAAGACCAAGTCAATTTGATCATTTCAGTGTACAAATATTGGTTTCATTGCCGTTATCTGAGGGCACTTGTGGAGAGAACATATTGCTGCTGTCCTGTGAAAACCCCGTAACTCCAGTTTGAGTGATTCCCCACTTCAACTGAACGATTACATGGTCCATTATTGGTTGAGGAAACTGACCTCTTGGGCTTAAAATCCCTTTCAAAATCCTTTGAATAAACTAAAAAGATGCATTTTCTTCTACCCGTTTTTCTTACTTCCTGAAAAGTTAACATTTTGGACATGCAAGGTTTTCACCGGACAGTGGCAATATATCATGTGGTGCCACTAAAACAAATGACTCAGATGTGCATCTACTTAGCATCCATTAGCAAATGTTAAACTATCAAGTTGTATCTTTGCTATATATAATATACAAATCACAATGCCCTCCCATACAATATTCCTGCCATCTACAATATATGACGATCAGCAAAAAAGAAAAAAACAGTAATTCAAAGTAACGAGTCTTTCACCAGATAAAATTTCCAACTTCAAGATAATACATTTTTGTTGTTGACCTTTTTACTTTTACTTAAAAAATTTTTTTTACCTACAAGAATGTTTCCTCTTTAATTGTATGCATAAGTGTTGGGTGTAATTTTTATTAATCTGTTTCTGATTTGGTCCCAGTTATGGTCGCAAGTTGCAGTGTGAAAAAAGCGTTTCCCTTGAATGTCATAATAGAGGCATTAATTCCAAACCTTTGGAATATACTTCCATGTTTTAGTGGGAGATAAGTCTAAATTATACTGTTATTTTTCAATTTTCTCCAGCGTTGTTGGTAGTGCTCTTGTGGTGGTGGGGAAACACTGGAGGAAACTCTGTTCAAGCCTTCTTACAGACGATAATGTGCTTGGGCAGAGCTTGGTAACCACTGAATATGACAGAGATATCTGGTCCTCCACTTAAACTGTCGTACAGAACGACTGGATCCTCGGCCACTGCAGGTGGCACAATAAGGTCCGGTTTACCCGGGGTGGAGTTCCCTGTCAGCACCTCGGCCTCCACAAAGTACAGATACTCCTCTGCCAGGTCTCTCCACACCTCCATGGCCTTATTCACGCTGCCAGTGAAATAGATGCCCTCTCCATACTTTGGGTCTGTGTGTAGAGGAAAATGCACAAGAAAAATAATTGTATTGCTTCTTTATAGCTTGTGTTCTGTTTTTTCTGCATTATTGTGCTGTATCTTATTATGCTGCCAACAACACCCAGGGATTAATCAAGTTCCTAAAATGCCATTACTAACTTACAATAAACAGAAGGACCCTGGGAAAATCACAGTTGCCAAAACTTTACGTTAAATAAACATTACATGATCAAATATAGTTTTGAACAGCATTCATTAACATACCATCAGGTGGTGCGTACTCCCTCTGGAATCCAATATGGCTGACCATGTCGCAGAACTGTGCTGGTATGCGTTGATACATTTGCTGAGAAGGAATGGATGAGCGTAGCCATTTTCTCTTGAGCTCAAAGAGCCCCATCAGAGCTGGGTTGTGCACTTTGTCCACCTAAACACATCATAGATTCAACAAACAACAACAAAATGGGTGGTCAAACAGTGGCAGGATGTAACAGACTTGGGAAAACAGCAATTTGATCTATTTTAAATAAACAAATGTGTGTTGTCTGCAAAGAAGTGTTAGTGGCTTGTGGTTAGCACAGCAGCCCTCCTCTTGGGCCTCAAGGCAAGGTGTTTTGAGGAGTCCTTCACATTCAACATCTGAGCTCTTGGATAAAGTTAAATACTCATCCTGTGTTTAGGATTAAAAACCTAGAGCAAACTTTACTTGTGCTTAAAACGATCAGCAGAGCTTTGGGAGAGCTTGACGAATGAAAGAGGGTAAAGTAGTTTACTTGGAATAGTAAGTCTTTAAGAAGTTCTTACTGTACCTTGTACAACTGCATGACCAGAGGTCAAGTTGAAATAAGGGTGACTCCTCACACTCGGCTATATATATATATATACACACACACACACACAAACACTGTATATCCATTTTAGAAGTGTTCAGTCTGTAAAAGCGTTATAGTTCTCTCAAACAAGGACTTTAAAAAAATCTACCATTTTGTTTTAGTAGGCAATGCTTTTTTCAAATGTGGATATCTACTTTTTTTTATAAAAGCTAAATTTCTCCCAGGTCAGATATCAGAGGGTGAATGGATTAGTTGCTATAACATCATACAGTTGTACATACAGTTATAAGACTTACACATACCCTGATTATTTGCAGCTTATGACTCCTGAAGGTAAATGCTCTGTCTAAGAACTCAGGACTGAGGTGGTCAATTGGCTTTCTTTCAAAGGACACACTCCCAGCTGACGTCAGGAGCATGGTTTGTTCTTCCTCTCTGACAAACTCCTTCTGGACGTCGCAGAGCATGGCCTCCACCTGCACCGCGACAACCACCACATCTTCAGTTGATTTCCCTCGTACTATTATGCCTGCACAACCTTTCTCAAAAAACTCAGTAATGACGACGCCCATTTTGGTTTTACGGGACAGCTGCTTAAATTCCTGCTGGCCAAAGTGCTGGATGAAGTTGTTGCGAATAATGACTGTGCCGGATGAATTGAAGAGAAGGTCATTGAGCCATCGTCCGGCCTCGCGTGTCGTTTCATCAGAAGCGCTGCTCAGACTGATCTGTGGAGTAGGAGACCTGCTGCCGCGGAACTCGTCACTGTGCTCAAACCCTGGTAGAGAAGACATTTAAAAAGATCATCATTACTGCAATTAAGGATAATTATCTACATTTGTTTCAGTAGTTTCCATCAAGCAATGGGATTGGTCAAGCATACCGTGGCAGACGGAGAGAGTTTAGGAGGGGCGGTGCGTGCCGTTCCCTGCATGGGCTCTAGGGCCCAGATACGGACGTCCGCCCCAATCAGCGTCAGATAAGAGACAGCTGAGGCGATTAGGGAGAGCAGGCAGGGCCAATCAGGGCACGGGGCGGCAGGGTTTAGAAGGGGAGATAGTGAAGAGGAAAGGGGTGTGACCCATGGGGGAAGTAGGAGAGCAAGAGAGAGCTGATGCCGTTAACGATTAGAGTGTGTATGACCGATCGGACTACCTCTCAAGTGACAATCCCCATAAGCGACTAACCCTTTGCCTTTGTTCTGTATATCTCTGTGTGGACATTCGTTCTGTTATCTCCGGTCCCATGGACACTCCTTCCACCCAGAGTGTGCCACAATACGTTCCCACCATGCTTTTAATTCCCATTCAGCATGTGTAGCTGTGCTTTACTGGTTGATATGCTGCCTGTTGTGGTAACCAGGGAACTAAAAAGCACTCTTCCTTGTTTTCTCATGGTTTGTATTCCTATGCCTGCATGCTACTTTGAAGAAAACATTTCAGTCAGCACACATGCCTTGGTAACCATTGTATGAAAGCAGTAATACCTTTAAAGCATCATTGAGGTTTGGGTTGTGTAGTTACCTTGCCATGATGTAACTCAAAATGTTGGCAAGATATCTTCAATAGTTGCACCGGACAGTAAAACTTGATAATCCAAACTCATTGATTTCTCTCCCCATACGCATACATGGCTCGGTGAAACAGGTGTAAAAGTAGCACTTTTAGCTCACAAACGAACGAAAACAAAGCAGATTCTGCAAAAGTATAAAACGGCAAAACCTGGTTCAGCGTTTTTTTTAGAAATAAAAATTAGGAAGAAGATCCAGTAGGTAGCTACCGAGACAGAATCACCGTGTTTGTTATTGGCTTAGGAGTGGGTATGGACATTTGGACCTATCAGGTTGTTTCTTACACACGCAATAAAACACGGTGATTCCGTCTCGGATCTTGGACTATCATTTATCAATAAACAGAGCAACTATTTAAGATATATTGTCAATATTTAGTTACATCATGGCAAGGTAACTACACAACTAGGGATGTCCCCCGAAACCCGGTTCTAAACGGGAACTGGTTCTAAATTAGTAAAAACCGGAGTATTGATAAGATCCGACGTTATTGGTTCTATCGGTAGATACTCAAGAAATTATGGAGTGAGATTTATATTGTGACAGATGTGTTTTTCGAGGAATTTAAACGTTGTGAACATAATCTTGTTTGCCACCGTCTCCCGTCTCTCTCGTTCTGCGCAAGGGGCGGGGCTGTGCTCTGACACACACACACACATTTACATTTACATCATTACGGCATTTAGCAGACGCTTTTATCCAAAGCGACTTACATACATTACATTACAGCATTTAGGAGACGCTTACATGTCATACTGTTGGCGGAGGTAGCCATGCAAGGTACCAACCTGCTCAACGGGAGCAATTTGGGGTTAGGTGTCTTGCTCAAGGACACTACGACATATTTTTTTCCCGGGAGGAGCTGGACTCAAACCGCCGACCTTGCAGTTGCGGGGCGGGGCGGCTCTACCTCCTGAGCTACTGCCGCCCATCACACCATGCACCACACTACACACAAACACATATATTTGCATGTCTTTTTGCAGTGTTCCATCTCCATCCACATCCACTGCAGGTAAGCCATATGTGCTATAGCTACGGAGTTAGCTAGGCTAATAACGAATTATTACGAATAGGCTAATAAATGAAATATAATTGCTTAGCTAATTGTTTAGCTACAAATGTATTTGAAAGATTTGGAAACTTTTTGTAGATTGTCAGGCTGAGGCTGCAGCCACCGTGTCTCAGCCCACCCCTCCTCCCTCTACCAGCGCCGGTCCCAGCCAAGCCCAAAGTTCCTTCACGCTAGCAGCTAGAGGAAGGATGACAGAGGATAATAATCCAAAAAAAAGTACCGAACCGATAAGCAGTATCGATAAAATCCTAACTATACCCATCCCTATACACAACCCAAACCTCTACCAAACTTGAATGATGCTTTAAGGACATTCTTTACTGTGACTATGGTACATCAGTATGTCCAATGGTGCAAGGCACACTGTAAAGAATGCCTTCTCGGGTATTAGTGCTACTGTACATTCAATGTTAATTCCAATATTGTGTTACCATGTGAAGGGCTAGGATGAGATGTCCTATCCTGGAGAGATCTCATTTCAGCCTCAAAGGCCTAGAAAGAGAGAGTTATTAATATTTTATTGTATGAGACACTTCACAATGAATGAGTGCCATTTTCAGTTGATGTATAACGATAGCATTGCTTGAGTATCAGATTAGGATGATCTCATATATAAAGGGTCACCTTTTTAAATCACACACATTTTACAGATTCTCATTGTATTTGCGGTTTATTCCTTTAATCTTACTTTTCTGGCATTTTTCAACTTATTGCCTTTTATTAATTGTTGTTAAATTGTATCTTAAGTAATTTGTAACTATTTTCAAAATGGCTATACACATAAAGTTGATTATTATTCCTACAGTGGCACTATTTTTGCCTCAGACTGTAGGCCAACACTGACAGGACAGTAACATGAGTCTTGGCATTTTTGCGACATCACCTTGAATATATCATTGTCACGAGGATAGATGACAAAATGAATGTCCATCGTCTTCGAGAATTTCAGTGCGAAGTCATTCACTGCACTTGTCATGGTCAGGGCAGCATCTTTTTTACTGAACCCAAGGTTTCCAGTGCCGATGGCTGGAAAGGCGATTGACCTGTGGTGATTTGTGGCTGCCAAAAATAAGCATTCCGATACTGCCTTGAAAATAATCTGGAATGAATGAACAGATACAGAAAGACAGACCGTTCATTTGATATTTGGCTGTTTTGCAATTCCTGAAAAGCTCCAATTGCAGTACATAATCATATAAAACAAGTATTTTCTGAACAGTATTCATGAGGCTTTAGGTTATGCTATTCTTTCTTCATTTTCATCTTTACACTGAGCTGTATTTAACACTACATGGTATAGATGTTCTCTAGGTGACATCACCAACAAGCATAAACTCGCCAACAGTTAAACCAAATGAAAATTATTGAGATGTGACAAATACGAGTCTTTGAATAAGAGTATTTACAGTTTTGGGATATGTCAGATTATGCAAATAATACGATTTTTGTTTTTATAGAAAAAAAAAGAAGCTCCCTAGCATTTGAAGGAATACTTGAATTCATACTGTACCTCTCGCACTGTTCCGTACAATTGTTGAGCACATATAGTGTGATACACTGCTTCACACTGTAGCCCATACGGTTTTGTGGGAATGACGAGGTACGTTTGACCACTGAGAGATTTTTTATGTTGATCCATCTCACTTTGCATTTTGTGGCCAGCTTTCTGCAATAAAGCATTGGAGACTTCACCAACTGACAATCTGAAGTCTGGTGATGTGGTGTTCACGATGACGTCCACCTGAGAGGAGACAAAGGTGGTTTATGAAAAGGCAAAAATATAGTTGGCATCTACTTATGTTACTTCACAATGTTTTTTTTCGTAGATTTTAGTGAGGCTTGGATGATAACATCACCAACTTTACCCATTTTCATTTGGTAGCACTGGTGCTCCCAACTTCAAAAGTTAGGAGCATTAGTAAAATATTTAGGAGCACCCACCAAAATGTCAGGAGCACCAACATGTGTATTTTATTTATTGATAAAAAACGACATCACAGTACAGTTTACAAGTAACATAAAAAAGTAGCCTTAAAAAACGCATGATAGGCCACAACTGGGGTTTTACGCAATATCCTGGGGCCAGGATTTAAAACTTGGTCTCCTGGCTCTCTGTCCCTTTTCCATCCATCTCTTCACTGACACTGCGGCATCCAACGTCTCCGGAGGACCCTGTACACTGGTTCAAATCAGATCTTCAACTGTGTTGGGGTTTAATGCAGATCTGATGTTCGTCTTGATGCACTTCAGTGCGGAGAACCCCATCTCACACTGCGCCGAGGACACAGGCAGGACCAACATGATCCTTACTAGATGAAGGATGTTCTGAAGCTAAAATAATTGAAATATCATTATCAGGGTAGATGTTTTCAGTGGCAGCATAACATAATACACCCTTAATGATACAATCCAACTGTAACTGGTTGGTTTTTATATGGACTTTTAACACAGAAACATTCAGAACATATTTTGATTAATCATTTCCATTTTGTACCTTTCCAGTACAGCTTGAAAATGGTCCAAAAAGAAGTGGACCTCCACAGCTCCATAACACATGCTATTTACTTACAAATCAGTTTTACATGGGTTACAATATGATGCTATATTAATAAAATAATCAGCATTACAATAACAATTAAAATAGAAAACGTACATGTACAGTAGGGATGGGGGTGTGTACACTAAAATGAAACACTGTCTGTTTAGGATGGATTACACAAAATGTAAAA
>OMOT01077911.1:0-32819 GCA_900312575.1 Acanthochaenus luetkenii
AGAGAGAGAGAGAGAGAGAGAGAGAGAGAGAGAGAGAGAGAGAGAGAGAGAGAGAATTATCACACAGTGCTACACTTTCCAATATAGACACTCAAATTCGTTCCCTTCCTTTCCTCATATTAGTGCGGAGTTCTAGTCTAAAACAACCCTATATATTCATTGTGTAAAGAAGAATCATTACCTTAAGTTCATCAATCAATATGTTTAAAGGGGCAATGAGTAAGATTTTTACTGTCCCTAGCACAAATGACCACGATATCAATGTGTTGATCAATACCAATGATTCAACAATTACTTTGCCACATGCTGAGACTTCTGGCCATGAGAAGTGTAATTTGACTTGCATCTGCAAGCGAGAAGGAGCACGAAGGAGGGAAGGTAGAACAGCAATCAATGTGCATCAGGTTAAATATACACACTCTCAGAAAGCCATGCCCATCCATCATTGGGCTCACCACGCTGTACAGTGTCAGTGTAAGTCAACTAACAGCTCTATGAATATCTTGCCCATAAAAAGTAATTTGGGCACTCCGGGAGCTATTTTAACCTGGTGGAAGAGGATAAGATTTCTAATTCTGTCACTTCAGAATGTGATACGATTTTACGTTTGGTTACATATTCAAACTTAATAAGAGTGTCCTATTTATTGGATGTCACGAATTGTGTGTGCTTCCTCTGTATTCATTCAGCAGTGGTGTTATACCGTCACAGTGAAATTACTCCCACTGCTAAAGAAAATGCTAAATAAAAATGGATGGTAGAATTTAAGCAAATTTCTCTCTAAAATACTAAGGGGTGCAGACCTAATTAATGCGTTTGTCATAATAAAGTATACAACAAACCATAAAAGAGACGGATATGGAACCATCAAGTTCGAGCAAACACTGTGTGTATGTCATGCAGTCAACAAATAACTACATGGGAAAGTCCTGCAACATGGATAGATCTGTAGAGTCGAGATTAACCAACCTGATGACATCTTAGACATCTTGGGCAATGCAAGGGGCATCTGTACGTCACTGCAGGGAGAAAAGGTGGAAAGGACAATGACAGGACGAGAATGAGAAAACTCCCCTTTTTAATGGCCTTGGAAGAAGCACTGCAGTGATCACTCTTTGACTCTTAGTGCTTAATCTAAAATTGTCAGTAATTAGACTCCCATGTGAAAGGGCCCTAATCATATCTAGCCCTCAGCACCGGCACATGACTAACACAAGCAGTGTGAGGTTGTGCTGTCACGTGTCCTGTGGCTGCAGACAGGGACAGAATGTCAGCTACCATGACCTTTGACCTTTTAAAAATCTCCTTTTTATATTTTACTATTCCTTGTCTTTATGTCTTTTTGTAAAGCAATGCTTTTGGATAAGCGCTATGTAAATACAGCTTATTCTTGTTTTTGTTATTGATGGGTCACCCAGGTACTTGAAGGGTACAACGAACGGTCTAGTCTTTCTACATAGCTGTCAGCATTACAAAGTTATTTTAAATTTTTTTATTTATTGTATATATTTATATAATATTAATTGTTGATATACATTATAATCTGACAAGTTGCCTATGGAATGGTCTTCACAGCCTTTTAAATGAATAACTAAATGTACTGTTTGGGTCGTGTGCTTGAAAGATACAAAATGTGACCAAAACAAATAAAGATGAATCTCACCTCTCACAGGGCTTGACAACAGGGGACACATCCATATCACTGGTTGAGGTAACCTCGTTGCAGGCCAGGGTCTGTGGCTCTAGTCTGGAGGGGTCTGGGGCATGGGCTGGGGATGGGGCCGGGATTTGGCTGTCCATCTGGGGCTGCTGACAGGCCGTGGTGACCTCCATGCTCTCCTCTGGCACTGTTGTGTTACTGTTCACAAGCTCAGCAGAGGCTGCCTGGGGAAGCTCCACCATCCCTAGGGAGGACTCCAAGTCTTCTTCTTCAGGGTGGGCGGCGTTGGAGGCCTCCTCAACCCCCTCTCTGTCCACCTCCATGACCCCGTCACGCTCCTCATCCTCCACAGCGGTCGGCGGAGTGGAGGTACTGACGTGAGAGCCACCACTGGGTCTTCTGCGTGCTCGAATCCACCTCTGCCTCAAGGCCTCTCCGTCCACCTCCGTATCACTGCTCTCGGGCTGCTCCACTCCTTGGGCCTTCTTCAACACCCTCCTTTTCTTCAGCCTCCTCACACGCTTTCCGGTCCTCATTTCGGATGGGGAGAGAGGCAGGGTAAGGGCCGGGGGGACTGAGGAGGGCTCACAAGACTGGGAGGCTGTGGGATCAGCAAGCTTACCTGCCTCAGAGCTTCTCCGGCTAGCTGAGGAAAGCGCTATGACGGGTTTGGAGTCAGGCGAAGGGATGAGACTGTCCCTGGTAGCCTGCAAAGCCCTGTCCATTGTCTGAACCACACCTGATGAGCTCTCCTTGCATTCTGCAGGGGCTCCAATGCTCTCCTGTGCAGGTTCTCTTTTAGCTTGGTACAGCTCAGGCCTTCTTTCAGGAGACGACTGGCAGTTATGGGCAAGCTCTACAAGTGTTTCAGATACATATGGATCAGTACACTGGAGGTATTTGTGGGCATTTAATGTCAAATTGTAACTGGACTGGGTATTTCTACTTATCAAATGCCATGGCTTTTCTATATCACCTAACACAATTTCCTTAGATATACATGGAGAAGCAGGGATAGGCAGAAAAAACAAACCAACAGGAAACACAGGCTCGCGGGGTACACAATCATTACCAGCTTGCAGAGTCCCATACAAATCATTTTCAGGTCATCAGTGAACCAAATATGAACCTCTTTTTTTGTGTTTGTTAGCCTGTCATGATTTTAGTCTTGTTAACTTTTACACATTTGGTGGTCTCCATTGTCGACAGGCTGTGAAATAGTAAGAAATGGAACGCTAACAAGTATAAAGACATACTATCGAGTTAGCTCTACCCAGCAAGTACCTAGGTGGCCTGTCTATATCTCTGACAAACATTTGTCACTATGTTTCAATTTTGTTGATTGGATTAGAATGGCACAAGGAACACTGAAAGTGCACATTAAATTGTTACCTGGGTGAGAGACTACAACAGGAGGGACAGACAGCTCTGGAGTGGTGGTGTGAGCACAATGCATTGTATTCTCCACAGGATCTGGTTCTGTGTTGACATGGACAGGAGATAGAGGCTCCTGCTTGATAACTACAGGCAAGAAGGGAAGGGTAGAGGAGGGAGGAGAGGCACACTGGGCAGTGGGGCTAGGACTGAGGACAGCAGAGTCCGTGATAGAGGAGAGTACGGAGGCCATGTGTGGCTCGAATTCTAATGAATCCATCTTTTCTTCCTTCACTTTGGGTTGAGGTGCATCCTGAAAACCCCCTGGACAAAGATCACAAAGTAGACGCACTACTGGTCACTACTGCCATTTTCCAAGTGTATTTCAAACAAAGATTTAAATTCTCACCTTGCATCCCTTTAAGTAATTCAATGCGCTTGTTTCTTAGTGTGTTCATCTCTCCAGTCACCTGAGAAAGCACAAGTCATACAAGAGCCGTCAGTCAGTGTATACATTTTTCCAGCATGTAAGCACATATATATATATATATATATATATATATATATAATTTACCTGGAATCTTAACCTGAGTTTCAAGAAACAGCAAAATACAGTAAGGGGCCTGAGGACAGTGAATCTATTTAAATAAATCTTCTTTATTTTTTAGCTTGCAATGATCTACCATCATTGGCTAGCAGTCATCCATTTATATCACCCACTCACAGACAGAAAAACAAATAAATGTTCTCTTCTTTGCAGACCTACCTGCTGTTTTACCACCATGAGGCGCTGTACCTCCATGTAGGCGGCCTCAAGGGCAGCCCTGGTCTGGATCAGGCTGTTGTCCACAGTCTGCAGGGAACGACTCAGCTCCTCCTCCCGCAGAGACACAGCCAGGAGCTGGTTGACATGTAGCCGCTCTGCACCATACCCAAAGCACATATGTAAACAGTCAATGGCTGAACTGTGACACACAATTCTGAGCTGGGTTTCACAAAACCTTTGCAATCTTGAGATGTTAGTTGTACTGCAAGTTAGTGCACTCAAATGATGACTGAAACTTAATATAATAATATCACAACAGCCCACCAATGACAGTGCATTAAGTTATCAGAGACATACTGGCATAACACCACAGCAAAGAAACATGTATTACTGAGCAGTGGAAGAAGAACTATACCATCTTATACATCGTATGAATACACTGAAATAGTATCTTACATCTTTATATTTAGGTACTAACCTCTCTTGGATTTGATTTTTCTTCTTTTATTCTTTCGTTCTAAGCAAGGAATCTCTGGGCTTGGAATATCCTAAAAGATAATAAACAGAGACACAGTCAATACTATTACATCAATTTGTATTTTGCAAGGTAGATACAAAGTGATTAAAGTATCAGTCACAATGTGCCACAATGATTCTAACATAGGCTTATTTTCATCACTAGTCTCTAGATGGGTTTTGTTCATTTTGTACACACTTCTCTGAAACAACATTGTTTGCGTCACTCACCCCAGCTGCTCTACGCTTCTTCCCTGTTCCCTGACCATCATACAGCTCCGTCCCCGAACTGCTGTCCCCTAGTGCTGAATCAGATCGCTGAAGGGCCTTCACTGTCCCCGTCTGTATTCTGTCCAGCTGTTTCTGTGCTTTGGCCTCACACTGACCAAGCATCTGTTCGTCCTCTTGCTGCCGCTGACTGTCTCTGTTCCCATGGGCTGATAAGGGGCTGGGACAGGAGGAGGATCCCTGCTGCTCTGAATTGTGTATCCCAGGCCAGCTGAGGCCCTCTTTATGTGATGTCTCCCTTGAGATCTCGGAGTGGAACAGGGAGTGACTGGATGCAGAGCAGTCAGGGGCAAGGCTGCTCTCTGATAAGCAGCGTTTGCGAGGGGCGACTGGAGCAGGGATGTCCATCAGCATATCCCACTGCAAACCCTCTAGCAGGCGGATGTTGTCCTCCTCCTGGCTCTGTTCCTCCTGGTCACATGACACCATCTCTATCCCAAATCTAGAGGGTGGCAGGACATAGCAGAAGTGCGTGATGTTAAATGAAAGAACAAATCACTTTGCATTCGATGTTACCTGAAAGACTACATATTGACCCCTGAATGTATTAAAACACATGACATCAGTATAAGATGCTCATTTAGCTCAAGACAGATATTAACCATGAATTTCTGCACTTAAATGCAGAAAATGTTAATCTCACAATCACAGTAACTACTCGCATTCACTTTATTGACCCTTTAAAAGTGTAAACGATAAATTCTAAGATCAGCATCTCACCTTTACTTAAGTATACTTTAAAAGAGTCTCAGGAACTACTTACACTGATCATCTAACCCTTTACAAGTGTAAACATTGGTTTTTATAACCCCCTTTGGCTTTTATCTCAAACGCAAAATAGAGTAAATAATTTTGTTTCCATTGTTTCTGTCTTTATTATTATTGTCTTTTATTACTTTTTTAAAATCACTTTACTCACCTTGGCATGCCTTTTCCTTGTTCTTGCTTCTTTCTGACCTCCTGGTAGACCTGTTCCCAGTTCACATTGCGCCGAGACCCAGAGGAGCTGATGAGCTGCCGTACAGTCGGTTTGAGCCCAGATTCCTTCTCAGTCTCGCCTCTCCGCGACTCGCTCACGTTCCGGACCCGCCTGGCGCTGTTCAGGTTGGGCTCGTGGCTCCCTGTTTTGACCTTGGAGCTGATGTGTTTGGTCAGGTCACGTTTCAGGGCAGGCGGCAGTCCGAGTTTGGACAGACCGGGTGCGGTGGATCCTGAGACAGTCTGTGCTTCACCACTTCTGGAGGTGTCACTCTCAGAGCCCTGCCCTGCCATGGTCTCATCTGGGGCCACATTTATTTTCTCCTCTCTCTTCCTCTCCTCCTCCTCATCGTCCCTGCCTGAGGCTGAAGGCTCTGAGCTTTCCAAGGTGGAGGTACTGACTTGCACTGACTGGAGATACTGGCTGTTGTCTGAAGATGGCAATGCAAGGTTTACCTTCTCGTCTCCACAGGGGTAAGGCCTGATCAAGTCTGGGAAAGATGGTTTAGCCCCATTCTGCCTACAGTTCTCTTTGTTCACTCCAACCTGACTACCAGGATGTTCCCTTTGCTGTTCCTCCACAATGTGAAGTGTAGTTTCCATCCTGTTGTCACTGGAGATATCCACAGAGTCCCTCTTTTCTAACACTGTCTCTTTGGCTTTCTTAAGCATATCTGAGACCTGCTGTTCTTGCTTTGATTGTAGTAGCTCAATGGGTGAAGACTTAGAACTGAATCCACTGTGTCTTGAGGTTGACTGTTCATGCTCTTGACTGTAGGCCTTGCTGAGCTGAGCTCCAATTTGAAGACCAGAAATTAAGGACAGCTTCATATCTTTATGCTCTGATGTCTTATCTGCCTTCTGATTGGAAGGGCCAGTTGAAGAGGTTTGGTGGCCATCTCTCTGAGCACTGCTGCTTCTGCTGCTGCTGCTACTCCTGTTTCGGTGCTTCTTGTTTTTGTGCCTCTTTTTACCTTCAACACTGTCCCCACTAGAGGTCAACTGTCTTTGTTTTTGTTCGATCCGGGACTGCCTGTTAAAGGCACTGGTGTCTGGTGCCTTTTCTTGTTTCTGAGGTGTGGAGACCTTGGGGTATTTCTCTGAGGAGCTGGGGTGGGTATCCTTTTGCGGTGCAGATTCAAAGTGCTTCATGGGTGGATAGGGTGACCAACGACAGACCTTGTCCAGCTTTTGATTGCTGCCAAAGGTCTTGGAGCTGCTGCGAATACATTCTGCATTTGTTCCCTCCCCATTTTGATGTCTATCACCCTGTTGCTCTCCCTGGCCACTACCTTGAATCTGGCATACAGCGCGAGCAAAAAAACTGGGTGGAGGTGGATGCCTAGGAATAGGCCCCAAGAGGCTCATGGGCCTGATCTGTTGTGGGTACTGGGGAATGTTGTTTCGGCCGTAGACACCATAACTGCTGCCTCTGTTGCTCAGCCAGGGCAGTCGACCTCTTTGACTGCTAGAGAATGCACCATGATCCCACTGCTTGTTGCCCCAGCCCTCCTGACTATGCAAGCTTCCACCTGCCCATTTTCCAGATGCCCAGTTGTGGAAGTTTGGGGGCTCCTGAGCATGCCAGGTGGCGCTCTTTTCATGCTTGCTGTGGTGCCAGGGTCTTGAATCAGCCACAGCCACAGCCTCCCCTACACTGCCACCAGATAAGTTGTTCCTATACAAAGCTCCCTGCCGATTGAATCCACCAAAGCCCCTCTGTGGCTGTCGCCAGGAACAGTCCTGCCGGAAACGCTCCTTCGCTTCTTTCAGCCTCTGCTGAAACTCCTGCTGTTTCCTTCGTTCTGCCTCCTCTTTCGCACGCTTTGCAGCAACAGCCTCCTCCTCTTTTCTAGAAACGAAAGATACATACAGATATATAGCTAACCAAAGTATTAGATTAACTTTCATTCATAATTTTTGGTGTTGAGCTGACATTCTTATCCAGAGCGTCCTACAATAAGTGCAACAGTAGAATTAGCTTAAAGACATATGTAGATCACCTACATCAGAAGAAAAGTAGTAAATAGTGCAAGGGTCAGTATAGTAAGGGTTAGAGCCACAGTGTGCTGATAACAAAAAAACGATAAACTCAAATCCAAAGTCAAATCTTAAGATGTTAATCCTTTGCAGTTGTGGGGAACTACATAAAAATCAACATACACTATATTTAATGTTTGCACAAGACTAAGAAAGTCTACCTAGCAACTATATATTTTGCTGCCCAGTGGCAGGTGTCAAAGCTTGATTCAGTGTGACCTACATTATTGACCTCAAGCGGTCTGAGCAGAGGGAAAAGATCTGGCATGTTACGAATTGACAACCGCATGCCAGCTTTTGCCTGCAACAGTCTCAACACATATCACACTTTCACAACTACTCCAGTCAGACACCTCTCTAAGGTTTCCTGGGAGACATCGAGGTCAGTGCTGTGTGTTAAGCCAATCATGTGCACCAAAGGCCTATTCCAAGAGGCTGGATCATTTTCCAGATATCTCGCTACTGCACTCAAAACAGTAATCTCTCGTTAAATATAAATGTGAGTTTTGTGTTTTTAACCCTAAAATAAAAAATAAACAAACGTGAAATATGTGAAAATCATATCCCTGTAATTTATAATTTGTCACAGAATTTAGAATGTCACACTATTAAAGGTTTGGTTGTGTGATGTCATTTGTAAACAGCAGAATGACCAGATAACTTGAGGCAGATGTGTCTGAACTTTGAGAGTGGGTGCAAGAGAGTGCAGTCATGCTTTTTTTAGGCTGCACTCCTGACATACGACTCCAACCTCGGTTCAATGTGCCGCCGCAGAGTTCAGCTAAAAGAGACCTGTGAGTACCGCTGAGCAGAATGTGACTATACATGGTTCATGGACACAGAGATAGCCTATTGGCTATCGCCAACATTTACATTTGTGGTTAAGTAATAAAATAATTATAAAAAACCCTAGGGTTGCACTATTAATCCAAAACACTGAAACTGCAATACTGATCACTGCAATTTCAAGAATTTCACAAACTGCAATTACTTTTTAGAGGCCTCCTAAACAAGATATTCAGGTGCAGCACAGAATCTGGCCTACAAATCAAGTGTTGACGAATGTCTTTTGTTTTATTCAAACTGAACAAATCTTAAGAACTAGCATCTCATTTCCCCAAGACAACTATTTTCTGAACACTGAGCACTGAAAAAGAAATTATATACAAAAAAGGGTGTTTCCACATGTATTGAAATTAAATTTTCAATCACATTCAGCAAAAACTGACTTTTTGATTAAAATGATTTTTTTCTCTATACCGCGCAGCCTTTATGACTACCAATGTATTACAATCATTGTCGATTATTGTAGACTATACTACACTACAACTATTAGACAATGTTTTTTGACTTTACGACAATGCAAGGGTGTTATTCCCCCATACCAAGAAACTAACCATATGATTATAGGTTCAAAACAAACATTAATTGTCTTACCGGATCAATTCCTTTCTCTTCTCAATCAAGTCCACCAGTGCCTGGTCAAAGTAGTCCTCATCTTGGTCATTCCCAGCATTCTTTCGTTCTGCAACCTCCACATTATGCTTGTGCAAGGGACTGGAAATGTGGCTGGCATAATCAGTCAGGCTCACCACCGTTACCTGGCACACTTTGCACTCGTGGCCACAGTCCCTGGGGAGGGAAGGGGAGAGCGGGCGTTCAATGGTTCCTTCAGGCATGGTTCTGATCTAGTCTGGTTTGGTTTTCCTGCCTGCAGAGCCTGCAACAATGTATAGGCTCTACTTTTTGATACGTATAAGTCAAAATAAAATAAGGAGAGGAGAGGAGAATACTCAACAATCCTTAAAAAGCCTTTCTAAAAAATAAAAGGGTCCGAATTCTCTACTCTTCACAGATCAGGAGGTAAACTAACTTGTAATTTTCTCTTGTTCAAAAAGATATAGTTAAAATCTTAATCATCCTGATCATCTGATTTTTCTTTTCTTCAGCAGGCCATAGGTGGCAGGGTGGGGGCAGAGGGGGCAGCCAGGCTGTACCCAGGCAGCATGCTAATCTAGCTGTCTATGTCCAGCCACCACAACCAGCCACGCAGCACAGACAGGAGACAGGTGCCCTCAGTCTAGTACTCTCTCATGATGGTGTCCGCTGTGCTCTGAGACTCTATAGAAGGCTATGTCTGTATTTCATCTCAGACTCATCCCCGAGAGTGAGGGCCCAGCCCCCATCCAGGCCAGCATGTGTTATTAGAACAGTCCCCCGTGGGCTGTACATCCTGCTGACCAATCCAGAGGCCCATGTAACTGGAGCCTTGTGCAGCTGCACATAATCCCCACTTTAAAACCTCTCCTAAGTATGTCATGCGGTGATTCTGAGAGAAGCAGTGACTTCGCTGGCTCATGTTCAACTTTGCCATTTTCTGACCTCTCGTGCAGTAGACAAACTCTTTGTCTGAGTTCACCCCTATTTCCCTGTAAAATATATTGGATATTGCATCTCATATGCGCCCGTCATCCATTCCTTTTGATGTAATCCCTACAAAATGTCTTAAAGAGGTCCTACCGGTAGGCATAGGCCCCAGCCTTTTATCTATTATTAACTAAGAGTGACCAACAATATTCTTATGTGTGTAGACAAAGGTTAATATTCCATTCTAGTGTTGCTTGACTTAACCGCCACCTTTGACACCATTGACCATGCAATTTTAATTGATAGGCTTTGCAATTGGGTTCGTTTTTTCTGGTACTGCTCTTACATGGTTTTCCTCTTACTTGTCTAACAAATATGCAAATGTTTATATCAACAATGTTGTGTCCTGTTCTTAATTTTCAGATCAAAGTTTATATGAAGTAATAATAATAAACTAGTAACCACTCTGGCTCAGGGCCTGAATCCCTATTTACTCTACCCTAGATTTCTCCAAGTCAATGACAAGCCAGATACTTTAAGTAATCTACATGGGAGTCACAAGATAGCCAGTTGCCTTCTATCGGTCATGCCTGTTGTTCCAGAGATTGTGTCTAAATATATATGCTACAGTTGAGACAGCTGCCCCTCTACCCACGTGCCCATGCATACACGTGCCTCGTGACCAAAATGGACTTGAACGAAACTCTTGAATCAAAGTCCAAGCCCTTTAATTACAGTTACTAGTTCAATGAAAATGAGTGTGTTGAATAACACAATTATAGCCGAAATGATAATCCTGAATATTTTGCAAGATGTTGTGATCCTGATTACTAAACATGATTGTTATTATCCCTGTTTATTTTGGAAATAATACTTTTTGTGTGCAAATTATTCATGTTTTTTCAACATCTTGACTATTTTCAATTACAGTGGTCATTCAAAGGGAAATTACATGTAATTATATGTTTCAATATCACTGATCGCTACAAATATGAAATGTAAAATAAATAATATACAATTACACCCAATTTTGTGGCCATAGTGTTGAATTAATCTGTGCACATGGTTCGTCTTCGGTGCAGCTCGACAGCAACTCACCGGCCTTTCAGGTTTTCCAACTCACGGTGATGCAGCATACTCCTCATATGCTCGTCCATCTCCTGCAAATACACATTACAAATACAGCTTTCCTTTTAGGCATCCTTTAATGTAGAAGAACAACTTTAAGTTTGGTTAGGTGATTGTGAACGAGAAATTGTGTATTCTATGTGGCACACATTATCTGCAAAGACTGGAGAAAAAACATTGGCTTAATTTGTATGTATAGTACTTGAGTTTGTTTAGGAGCATGTTTATGTGGTACACATCTGCAGCAGGATGTTTGGATGTGGAGTGTGCATGTGGGCAGGGCTCCCATAGTACATGACACTTCAATAAAGGTAAATATTGCAGTTTACTTGAGGCTACATTACCTGCTTGGAGTTGCAGACCATTTCACAAAGGATGCACTTTCTTTCTCTCCCCATTTTGAATACAGGTGGATATCAACCCATTACTGTGAATGGAGATGATTTGTTTAGTAAAAGTATACACCATTAATATCTTATAACAAACCAAGCTAGAGTTCTCAAATACTGTCCTGAATTATAAACAGTATGGTTCAACCTTAGCGAGACATTATTAATATTTAAACTAATTATGTACGGTGCAGGTATGGAGAACGACTGTCAGCTATCATCTAAGTAGCTGAGGTCTCAGCAGCTATGCGGGACTTTGACATACCAAACCAACAACGTGAAGAGGACTGAGGGCTCATTTTCTCTAACTCCCACACCTAGCTCTTCAACAAAATGCCTCAGTGCCATAGAAAAATGCAAGCATATATTTCAACCTGGACTCTGGTCTAATTACAGCCTTCTGATAGAGCAATTCCATGGCTATAAGGCAGGGCCGTGGGAACATCAGGGCATATGTCTGGACCTGTTCAACATTCACAAACAGGGTGGGAAATTAACACAAACCAGGAGCCAAATCCTGGTAAATTTCAGCGGTGGCTGGTAAGTTATGTCTACTCCAACAGCAACTTTGGCTGGAAACTAACGATGATTTGGAAGCCCTATTATATTCTAAAAATGTAGCTGTTAGTGAAACAGTGAATGTGGCTTGTGAATTTTGGGATGAACCAGCCAATGTGGCTGGTGGTCAAAAAAAACATATAACGACCTTATGTTCAGACAGAACTTCAAAGCAAAGAACACATTTCACTTCGTGTCTTTGGTCCACACTGAAACAAAACCACAACAAAAACAAAAAGGTAAACATCATTACACCCCGTCTCTGTTGTTATGGTCTGATGAAGTTTGGGGAATTCAATGGTAATCTACAGTGGGAGAACTACTCTCTAAAGAGACATAGTGCCATTAAAGTGGGCAATTACAGCTTTTTCTTACTCAGATCTGGGTGTACCAAAGGTCCATTATCCAAAATGGACAAATGGAGACCCTCAACTCCCCACAGCCAACATCATACCAGACCCTGGTGGGCATACTGAGTGGCTATATAGTCAATGAGTTTAATATAGAAAAGAACAGTTTAATATGGAACATGGACATGGTCTGGAGATCCCATCATCGGTGGTTAGGCCTATATTCAGTTTATGACATTATAAAACACCTAACAATACCTCCATCATCATTTCTATTCACTCTCAAGCTACCAGAGGGCAATTATTTATAATATTAGTATGATCCAAGGGTCATATTCCCTCTAGGATCTCTAGGGTCCGCAGGCTGCACAGTAAGTGTCTCAGTTCACTTCAAAAAAGTGATGTTACCTACAAATGGTAAGAATGTTCAGAGATATGTGAGGGAGAAGGAGAGATTGTTGATATTGGGCTACCATAGAAAACTTTTCAACTCGGGAACTTTCTTCTGCAAGTCTCATACGCTGAATAAACCCATGCCCGTTTGCCTTTGTTGATCACTACACAATGCAACAATAGGTTACACACTGGCCTTAAATAAAGCCTGCAGGAGCAACCAGGGCAACAATCAATACCAGCATGTCTGCCCAAAAACGTTTTGTTAAAAACAGTGACTTGTTAGCTACTTGGTGCAAGAGTTTGTCATCACCAACGTTAACGTGCACACATCTAGTTAGCTAGCAAAGAAACTGCAACGGTAGCTAGTGGCTATAACGCCGTCTTACTTACGCTGAGACTACTCTATTACAGTTTTCATTAACATGATTACTTAACACTAGCTAACGTTAGCGAAACAGGCCCTTGCATCCTGTTTGTTGTTAGCCCAGCCGTTAGCTATATACACTATAACTGTTGTTATACAGTACAGACGTGTCTGTTCTAGTTTAACTTAATAAAACAGCAACCAGAACAACAGAAGACCATCCAGCTGTATGAATCACGGACTGCTGATAACTTAGAAACGATTACTAATAGATTTAACGTTGACTCTGTAACTGTTAACTTAGGTAAAAACTAACGCAGGTTAGCTTAGCCTGCTAGCCAACATCACTAACGTTAACGTTACAACACCAATGTAGCTAATGGCGTAACGTTAATAATGAAAACGTGACGTAACACAAAATGTGCTGATATTTTGTAAAAAGTTAAGACGTTACTTTTTGACTACCTTCATAATATCCAAATGTGTGTAAACACTGCATGTTCTCATCCACCGTTGAAGACAACTTAGCAGTAACATCCTTGCCCCCAGGTTGAACCGCTGAACTATGACCCGAGTTACGTTCAAGAACATCACTGTTCAGAAACACCAGATTTATTGCCCACTAAAATCTATAGACGACTAGCCTATAATCTGAAATGCGATGTATTATTTGCCGTTGCACATTTAGTGGGATACCAGAGAAATCCACTGTTGAAATGGAGTTGTGTTATTCCTGGCCTATACGTTACTGAATCGAGTTTGATCTGTACTGATAAATGTTTACTATTACTACCTATGAGAGACAGAGTTCACTGCCCATTAATTGTGAAAATTATTGGAAATATCCAAATTACTGTGATTATAACTGTGATCTCTTTCATATTTGTTTTGTAAATGTTATTGTATAGTGATTTGCACATATTATTGACTTAATTGTATGTTAATTGTTCAATAATAAACAAACAATATTTTATACATTTTCCAGCAGGTTTGTTTCTGTATTACTGTGGTTAACTTTCATGGTCTCCTTACTGTAGAAACGTCTAAACAAGCGATGCCCTTATTTTTCAAAATAAAACATTGTAAGAGATGAGAGTGGCAATATTCATGATACTTTCAGTGGATTGGGGTAATTTTCTGGTTTTGAACCACCAAAATGTAAAACTCACTTCAATAACAAAATTTAGACAAAGGCGTCTACAACATTATTTTCCTATTCCTTGTCAAATGGACATATTATAGTCTTTATTTGGGGTTGTTCTTCATCACAAAAAGTAATTGGGCTGTCTTAGGCCATAAAACATGTCATGTGCAATTCTCAATATTAGTTGTATTATCTTTTAATACAATTCTGATAAAAGTATATTTAGTGTTTTTTATTTTCCAAAATCTCTGAAAACTTGGAACATGGTTGTATTCATACAATAAGATTTACATCAATTAAGGTACAATCCAGACAATCCCAGATTTCCACACAAAAAACAGTGTAATATGAATAGCAGGTCCCTCTGATGAAAGAAAAGTGGCTCTTGATAATCCATTTAGAGTTAACTATTATCAATATAAACAGAGTATAAACTCAATCCAGAAACATTCCCATTACAGTGTATTGTGATATGATGCACTACCTTAAAAAAAGTAGGGCACACAAACAAAAGACTATGATAGTCCCTTTACAACAGTATTATCAACATGAGAACCCATCTGAAATACAGCAACCGTTGGACAAAATTTCACATTCGCTCAGTTTTAGGCCTCAGAGGCTCGGAGAGTTGAACTATGTCCCTTAACAAACAACTCTCAACCCCATAACAAATGTTTCTCAGGGTCCTCTAAAAGTGGATTACATTCATTCATGTTTTTGAAAAATATCTCAACTTTTGAAATACAACAACATAGAATAACAGAAACAGAAGTTCAGTGAATTAATCATTGTGAATTGGACCTTTTTTTAAGAAATGATTGAGCCAGCTTTAATGTTCAGTTAGAACATTTCACTGCCCGGGTTAAAACGTGACTGACATCCAGCATTTAAGTGATGGCATACATGAAAACATTTTTACAGATACAAATTCCTTGGTGTCTATAATCCTTACCAACAATTTCAAAATGGTGCAACACATAGTCATGTTAATGATTACAAAATACATTCTTGAAGGCATTGCCTATGACAGAAATTGTGTCATCAGTCCAAATGCTTTTGTGCAGAGCATTTCAGCTTATTTGGTTCAGTTCCCTTGTTTTGTTCCGCAGATGTCTCTTACGCATTTTGATTATCCACTGAACACTGAGTTTAGCGAAATTAGCAGCCTTGAAGAGAGCCATAAACACCCCACAAAGAATGGCTATGGAGTTCCAGGGATTTGCAGTCACTATCTGTTTGGAAATAAGAAAACCAATGTTACAGAGACTATCACAGGCAGGTCAAATCGAATCGGGAGAATGTCAGTGAGAACTTACCAGTCTGATTTCTTGCATAAAAGGATCCCGCCATTCAAACACAACAAAAAAAAGCTGATAGGTTTTCTCTGTTTCAGGCCTTTTGTCATTGAATTTCACCACACTGGACTGGGAAGAGCCAACATATGTGATTAAATGTTTTTTTTTTTTTTAAATTATTATTAATTTCCATCAACAGTCTCAGGTCTAACCAAATTGGACATTCAAAGGATGCTGACATTGGTTAAACACAAATAAAAAACTACCTCTTGTCGAAACTCGACAGCTTCAGTGCTTTTCCCGGATGTCTTCACGAAAGACATCTTGACCCAGGTTCTGAATCCTCCAGAGAAGGTCCACATGGAGTAATTCCTCTCACAGTCCATCATGAACTCTGACTTATCTGCACTAGAGAGTCAGGAGGCACAGTTGACACTTTGGCCAAAATGCATTATTTACTACCGGTATATGCCTCTATCAATGAGGCAAACTACTATCACGCAGACTGGGCCAAACAGCATTTTCAAACAATTATTTGTAATTGTTTTAACAGGCATGCAGCACTAGACATTTGCAGTTTGCTGATGGCCGTTCAGATAGGGTGAGGAAAGTTGTCAGTCAAAGAGCAGTAAACTAAATTTACTTTCAAATACTTTCCGGTGTTTGTCTAAACTTTCCTGCAGTCGTTGTATGTTCTTTGCTGTAAGCCCCTTCCTCACTAGCAAAAACTACCCAGAGGAGGTATTTACACGTGCTTTGTGTCCCAAATCAGCTATCACACAGGCCAGACATTGCAACATCAATACATCAGTGTTAGCTGTTACCTTTCAGTCAAGTCACTATACTTGGCAAAAAGCATGTAAGTGATGGCACTGAAGTCTTCTTCTGTTTCATTATGACTGAACTGCATAAAGATCAACTCTTTCTTCCTGACTTCAGATGGGCCACGGACCACCAGCGCTTTTTTCTATGATAGAGAAGTTAAGAGTTAGTATTGTCTGCTTTTACAACAAAGAGATCACAATGTGGCCAAATTCAGACAGAAATTAAGCCTACACAAAGACTAAAGTATAGTGATAAATAGTTTTTGGCTTGCATTATAAAACATGAAAGCAAAACTCATATAGAATGTGAAATGCTTCTTTCCCAATTCTTCTTCACTGGAAGTGTACGGTTAAAAAAGTTCACTATTTAAATTATTTAACCTTTTTTTCTTATTTAAATCCACAGGATTCTTGTTTTTTATTTTGCTAACATCTTTGTTGCTAAGCCTCATTGCTGTGGTATTTCTGCACAGCACTTCCCAGGGATCACCTGTCAGTCAAACAGTGTGTCCAGTACTGTGATGTCTTTTTACTTTCTGTTGCTGAAGTTGCTGAAGTTGGTCAAAGTGTCTGTAGGTGTCGCTCTATTCTTTGTCTGTTCAGCCATGGTGACTATCGCTGCTCATGTTAACTACCCAGTTCTTCTTCTGTTTATTCCAAACGAACCACTGTTGCTGCTACCCGAAAATTAAAATGCACCACTTCCTGTCCACCAGAGGATTTTTCCAAGGAAAGACCTACCAGACACCGGGTGTTTAGAACAGCAAATGTAAAATCTTTCATGAACTGTGTATAGGTCAAATCACTATTGTGTGATATCAATCAGCGATAGAGGGTAGCAAAAAGGAAATTTTTAAATATGAAAATGTATTGCAAAAAGTTGCCCTAACCATAATTCATGGCAGTGTCTCTGACCTCTGTTTGATTTGTGAATGGCCCAAGGTAAGTAACTTCCTCTATCACACAATCCCATTCTTGAGGCTTCCCTGGATCCACTAAAGGTGGAATGTAGTCATGGTAGTGGTGCTTGCAACTCAACAGCTGAGCGCTCCCTGGGTACAGAGCGATACCTGCACAAAAACAAACAAGAGAATAAATAATGCATGACAACCCATCATGTATTGAAACTGGAATAACCCAGCAAGCACCTGACAGACGGCGACATGAAGGAGGTGGCCAAGTCCAACCGGTTTAAATGACGTGCAGGTTCTAATTCAACCAAAACAGGCCAACATTTTCAGTGTGATATTACGGCACGGTAAAGGTTCATATTCTGTCCTGAGTTCACCAGATGGTACAGGTAGCTTTCATGTGACATAATGCACCCTCTGGCGGCCATATTGGAGGTCCTCAGCTGATTGCATTTCTAAACGTACAACTTCCAACAGAATTAAATAAACTAGAGCTAAAGACAAGACAGTTTACTGTGTCACAGTAACCTACATTTGGAAACAAATCTACATTATCAGACTATTCACCTTGACTTATAACATTGCTGACTTGACCTACACCCAGATCAGGACTATCTTTTGCACGTAGGCTATCCGTCATTGCCTAGACTTGTTACATATTTAGCCATTATTATTATTTGCGCACAGCCAATTCTCCTCTGGACTTCTATGAGGGCGGCAAACGTGGTTGCTGGGAGATTTGTGATGCAACTGAAAGGCCTCTTTGAACAGCAAAAAAGCCTGCAATTACACTATATAAATAATTTCATATAGCGCACAGGCTGATACCTAACCCATTCAATGGCCCCAAAGTAAACCCCTATTTATTATTTATACAAACCAGGCGGCGAAAACGAGTCAACCTCTTTGTAAGTGACGGACATGACAGGGTGGTTGAGTTTCTCCATGAAGTCAGTGATAGTCTGGTAGGCGAGGAAAACTGCCACCGTAGTCAGCAGCAGGTAGACGAAGATGAGCACCACTGTGAACACATTCTTCAGGCAGGCTTTACTGAATTTCATGGGTGGAAGGCTTTCCATAATGTCATCCTCTGAGAAAAGAAAGGGGAAAATTAGAAAATAAATTAACTAACATTTCTAGGGCTGGTATCGCCACTGATTTCCAGAATCTATTTGATTCCAATTCACAAGGTCCCAATTCGATTTCTGATTCGATTCAATATCTATCTGGTTAGGGATATTTCAGTTACAATACCAATTTTGCTTGGATATGAAAGACAGAACTAATGCTGTAAATTGTACAAGGAACCCTTTAACCTGGTGTTTTATTAAAACTATTAATGTTTACATTAAGAATTGACTACAGCAGTGGATCAGAAGAAAAACGACCAAAAGAGACAAACAACCATATATTAATTAATAAGTAAAATTAAACCAACAATCAGAAATTGAAAAAGGCTCTGAATTGACTTTGTAACATGTTGAAAAACTGTCTTGTAAAACCTCTGGACATTGTAAACTGTAAAGATCATGAAGCTAAAGCCCCTTCATGACTGCTTTCTCACTTCTTGGAGATTGTAAGGCTGCCTCAAGACACCTGAGAACTGGGAAGTTTCCCACCTCGTAGTGAAACTATGATGCTCGAGTGATGCAACCGCATTTTGGATTTTAAATAACTGAAATCGATACTTTTCAAAAAGAGTCGATATCAAATGAGTAGTATGCGAGTATGGAAGTATCGATACCACAGTTTCAATCCTCCCATACCTAATGGATAGTCCTTTCCTAAGTTAGCCGCACATTCAGCAGATGGTTACTGTAAAATGATGGTGGAGGCTTTTATCCGAACAATGGCTTTTATTTAAACACTTAGTAACTTCGCACAACACATAAACTCTCTCTAAGTCCGTATCCCGGTCTACTCTACATGTCTCTGTATTACCATAACTCTCATAGTAACATTGCATGGTAAATGTTTACCGTATATGACAGTTACTGCAACTTGAAATTCCAAGATTTCTCCATATTTATTTAGGCAAGATTCCCAGTCTATATTCTCTGTGGCTTTGGGGACTTTATACTCGTTTGTTATCACTCTGGTAAACGAACGTGGCGGTGAAACGTGTGGTGGAAATGGTGTAAACCTGGTAAGTGGCCTCAGGCCTCGTTGCACGAAGAACCAAAGGATGGCCACGCGAGACTAACGGGGTTAAAGCTTCACGCATCCACAGGAAAAGGCAACTATTAAAAGTTAGATCTCTGTATTTTTTGGATATTGGATCATTCAAATGAAAATCTGTTTGAATCAGAAAATCAATGTTTTAAATCCAGCGTCTAAGAATATAGCTTCTTTATTGCATACATAATGGATCAGTAATATACAAAGTCAGAGTTTGTCAGCAGCTGCACACCCTTATGGGGAAGAGCAGCTGAATTTATACTTTGAAGTTGGACAGGGCAGCGTCTTGACCTTGAGGCAGAGATAAGTTTTAACAGAAAGTAGATGGAAACAGACTGGAACAGAAGACAGACTATGCATAATGCTGTTACTTTTCCACAGCCGTTTTAGTAAAGACCCTATTTCATGGAACAGGGTCTTTACTAGGGTTTGACCCAGTGGCGAGCGGTGACCTCTGGAGCTGGGCATGCTACCCCCCCACACCGTCATCAACGCCCACACGCTATGACCCCCACCCACCGCTACAAAGTACTCGCTTGCACTCCCCCGCCACACACACACACACAACACTAGCAACGTGCTCACAGCGGTACCACATAATAAACAGACAGGCGGACCAAGACGAACCGTAGCAGCTATGAAACTTAATACAAAAAGTTAGCACACTTCCCTACCTTATCTGTACACAAAGTTCATCCTCCTGTTCCTCTACCTGGACACGGTCAAACTCTTCTCCCTGTCTTTGCTCTGCTGTTCTCTCCATTTCACTCACACAATGCTCCAAGCACTTTGACTTTTGCAATGATATTCCTTTTTTTCATCAAACGTCCTCAGAGAAAACATTACAGAATGCAACATATTGCTCATATTTGACAGAGTAAGTTTGAGTGTCGCTGAGCTAACCAGGTAAGGGAAGCGCCAATCAGCTAGCTGGTGGCAGTGATGCGCATACGTGTTTCCAAGATTATTGGAATTATATTATAGTATATATAAAACAATGAAAATGAAGTGTAAATGCTCTCATCATATTCAAATGCCTTGGGCATACGCCGCATTTATAGCTTATTATGACCGCTCGCCACTGGTTTGACCGATATGGGTTTTTGAAGCAAATATATTTAGACTGAAGTCGCAGATAACCAACATTTTGTGCTGATATCCAATATCATTACATTTGATGTATTTTATGCATGTATTCAATGTTTCCCCCAGAATGTTACCCTTGTCAGGGAGGAAAAGCCTCTGAAACAGCATTTATAACATCAAACTCTCCATTGAAACCTAGATTAATTAAATGATTTTAGGGTAGGCAGCTCTTTAAGACAGAGACCCACCCCACCTGTTTAATGGTAGGGAAAACTTTGTGATACATCAGGCTTTCAGTGAAGAATTAGTTTACCAAAAACATAACTGAACAATTAAATGAACAAAGAAAATGTGCAAAGAAAATATAATTCCATTGCAGGTTTTATGATATCATATTGGCAGTGGATGACATAATCTAAATATTCAATATTTAATAAAAGGCCAATATCTGCCTAATATATATGAGCGTAACCCTACTATTTACATCAGTCTGATCGTTTTTACTGTACACTGACATTATATTTTTCATCTTGAAAAGTTGGGTGAACTATTTCAGAGGTAAAATGGTGGGCACACTGAGTTATGATGGGTTTATGTCTCTGGTTCTGTGGCTCAGTTGGTAGAGCGTGGCACTAACACTGTAAAGTTTAGGGGTTCCGTTCCCAGTGGGGCAGCCCATGGCAAAAATGTATGCACTTGTGGTACCATGAGGCACTTTAGATCAACGCGTCCACCAAATGACATACAGGATGTTCCACCGCATCATTGGTTATCACCTTGTGCGATGCTGCCGTTCGGCTCCTCCGGCTCATCGGTGGCATCTTGGTAAAAATGCGGGGACTGTGTTTCACCTTCACCTTCATCTTCATCATTGAACTGTAAGGTCAAAAACAGTTCACTTTAGCAGAGGATAGAAGTAGGGAGATAATGTGGGTTGGTCCATTAAGGAAGTGATGACTTGGAATTATGACTAGTCAAAAAAGAATGATAAATATGTATTAAAGGAGGCTGAATAGAAGTCAGTGATAACATTATGACTAGTTGTAATGACACAATTAGGTTAGCTATATTTACCATATTTACCATTTTGACTAGTCATGACTGATTGATAGTTATTTTGAATTAACAATTTGTCATTTAAAAAAAAGAAAATGATTATACAACATACTTCTAGAATCTACAGACATGTTCGGCTTTGAAAGAAAGAGGTGCAACTTATTGACCAGGTAGTGAATCAGAGTACAGCCGTAATTACGCCGCACCAGTCATCTGTCCGGTCACATGATGTAAATGTAGCTCTTAGACATGGTTGCCTCTTCAGTTCGTGCGAAAAGCTCAAATTAGCAGGCTGCTGCTTTGTAAGTCGAACCTAAAAGCGACACAACAACGCTGCGCACACGGCGGCGGCTGTTACTGTAGGTCGTACCTGTTGGTATGGTCGGGAGCTTTCTTTCCCAAACATTCCGCCGCACTTCTGTCAGTGAGTAAGCTGTCAGTTGTTGCCTTGCGGGAGGTCAGTCGGGCTATTCGTCCCTAGTCCAAAAAACGAACTTTAATAACATGTGCATTTTGGGGGGGGCGGACGGGTATTTCCCCCGGCCTGCGTTGCGGTCACAATTTCCACTAAAAAGGGACACAGGAATTTGGCGACGACAAAGGCCCATCCCACGACAATAAGGCTACAAACACCTACAGGCCGCGCTCCAATACCATGGTTCGCCTCCTTCCCCTTGGTTCCTTTGTTCCTACCTCCCTCTGTTGATAACTTACTGAGCTAATGCTCCTCGCGAGCTCCTACTTCCGTGCCCACTGCCCAGAAGGGGTAAACCATAGATATATATATAAGTAGATGGCGCAAGGCGGAGTCTCCAGCGTAGTTCACCGGCGGTCATCTTGCCACAGTCAACTATTCAGGTACGTTCTATGGTAGCTGTTGTAAGGTGAGTGATCTGCAAAACAAACATACTCTTAACTCGCTGAAATCTTGACGGATTTACAAACGGTTTGGTTTATTACAAACGTTATTAACGTGGCTATGATTCAGGATTACATATCTGCTTAATGTTATTTTCATATGAAAGTCCATTATAAGTATGCAGTATCATAACTACATCTCTGACATTTATAACAAATTTGAGCAAGCTATGGTTATTTCAATAGTACATGCACCATAGACATTCATGTTATAAGTGGGCGTGCTGCCTGTGGCCGCCATGTGGCAACGTCGGTCTCCATTGGCCAGCTGCGTGGGTGAGTCATCTAGCCTTTATATACGTCTATGGGGTAAACAGTGAACATGGCCCCGCCCCCTTTTCAGTGTGAGCGAGTACGTAAGTAAAATATCGTTAATTTCCTCCATAGACATACATAGTTTAACACTTTGAACCGAACTAACCAAGTATTACTCGTTAAATCACGAGCTTATAGCCGAATAAAAAAGGCAAGGGTACGAGACTGTGGAGGCTACATCATGTTTTTCAAAAGGCGAATGAACTACTCACTTTATACAACATTAGGGGACGTCGTCGATTCCATTTCCCTACTTTTCAACAGTGATACTAGATAATATAATAATGAGTTGCTTTTATTTCTTGATTTAACCTTTGACATGCTGACCTGCATTTCTCCTCGAGACTCGTCACCTAAACATCTCAGCAGCTCGAGTGTCAAAGAAAATTCCCACTTTCCCTTTTTGTTGTCGTCGTTCACGTGCGCTCGACCAGTGAGTCTGATATTTCCGACGACACGCAAAGGCAGCATGAGCGCCAGAGACCAGAGAGGGGAAGTGGATGTTGGAAGTTCCGCATTCGGCGAACCAACCATGGCAACAGCGCAACATTGTGTCATGTTGGTCGTTCTTTGCACGACTTTAGCGGACGATATTCAATTAAAACATAAACCAGCTACCAAACCTGTCCGGTTAATCACCGAGGAAGAGCTGAAGAGATACGACGGGAGTGAGGTAAGTTCGTGTGTGTGTGTGTGTGTGTGTGTGTGTGAGTGTGAGAGAGAGTGATACTGATTTATCTCTCTTCCCTTGCTCCGACTGATTCAGGAGGGACAGCCCATCTACATGGCAGTAAAAGGAGTGGTGTTTGATGTTACCAAGGGAAAAGGTGAACAAAACATCAGAACCATTTGATTTTCCTCAAAACTTGAATCAGTGGGCAAGTTACTTTCTATTCACTCAAATACAAATGTGCATTTAAGCAGAAATTGACACAGTAATGGGAGAGCCCTCATTCTCAATAACTCCCTCAAATACTGAACTGGAAATTGGCTAACATCAAAAGATTTCCAGTCCTCGTCCTGACTAGACCTACAACCAGTCACCATGGATCTGTTGTTCGATCCCTTGCAGAGTTTTATGGGAAAGGTGCCCCGTATAATGCCCTGGTTGGTAAGGATTCGACAAGAGCTGTGGCCAAGATGTCCCTCGACCCGGCAGACCTGACATCTGATGTTGTGAGTTGGTAAAGACCCAGAGGTTGAAATGGTATTCTGGCACAATTTCTGGTCAAAATTGCAATTGAGCACATCACTTCCGTTTGTCCCCCTGTAGTCCTGCTAGACGCATAAGGTCTAAATGTCAAACGGGAGGTAAATGTGATACACAAGCAGTTATAAGAGTTCCCCGTTTCATCTCTTCACCCACAGACGGGCCTTACCGAAGAGGAGCTGCAGTCTCTGCAAGGTGTATTTGAAGGCACGTACAAAACAAAGTATCCCGTCGTGGGTTACACAGCATCGCGTATCCTCAACGAGGACGGAAGTCCCAAGGAAGACTTCGAACCAGAGGACCAGCCTCGTTTTCAAATCAAAGAGGAGTTTTAGTCTTTTTTGTTGTTGCAAAGGGTCGTTTGTATTTTCCTTTCCGTAAAGAAGAGCGTCTTGTTAGCTCTTTGAATATTTTCTCTTGATCGTGGTCCGAATCGGAATCAAATGTGCAGAGTACAATTAAATGTACCGTGTGTCGTCTTTGTGGCACTGGTGCAGAGACGAATCAACAGCGTACGTAGTAACGCAAAGTCTGCAGTGACGCACACGGTACAACACCTCGCATGTCAGTAAGGGGGGCAGTGCAAAGACGTACGATAGACGCGTTCTATTCATATTTACCCGAACTTAAGGTTTACGGTGTCCTTTATTATTTCAGCGCGTTTTATGCACAGGGCCCAAGAAACCCAATTCAAAGCACATTGTATCGTCTCAAAAGTACATGGTCATCAGTGTGAAAACGAGGCTGTTTTTCTTACTTCCTGGATTGTTTTTGGAACATACAAGGTTTTGAGCTATCTGACTGCAGGGTCATGAGAATATTAAATAAACATGAGCCTATATACAACTGCAGTACCGTATGTGCTTGCAAGAGAGTGTTGTTCTTCACTCCACTGGCCAAAGTCAAAAGGGCAAATGAGCTTAAAACTTAAAGAAACACATATTTGACTTTGGTGTTGATTTATTTAATAGAAAAACTTGATCAAATGAATGAAATACATGTTCAGAAAAAGGAGAGTGCACTGCAAATTCAGATGCAGTATATTAAATAAAGGCCTGAGGACATATTCGTATGAATTTGATTTTGACACGAAACGTTGCCGACAGATGTATTAAAATCCAATTCTATGGCATATTTGTGTGATATAAAACCATCCGCTGTGATACTCTGTGAATGTTGACATTGTTTTTGTATAATTATCATTAAAATGTCTAAATCCAAAACGTCTCAGTTTGCATTTATCTACCAGTACAATTTTGCTATTTGGATGTTTATCTCTTTGTGACAGCCCGTGCCTCTCTCGTCTCATTTCCAAATAGGCAACATAAATAGTGCCTCAAGCCTATAGCCTAGCACGCTCTGACCAAAGGTCACAGCAGTTAATGTGCAGAGACAGGTGATTGTCTTTAGCCTGTGTGTAGGAGTCGTCATCGTGGAGGTAAAGCTGTCAGGTTGTATGATAGTGACTAAGTCAAGCGTCCCATGTCCGTGTGAGTAATCTACAGCCGAGTTCAAAGGACAGAAGCCCAACCCTTGAGTTTGCCAGCGAGAGCGGAGCTGCGTTCTTTATCAGGTGGAGGTCCTGCTGGGAGTCGGCCACTGCAGTCTCGGTCAGCCTGGGAATCACTCTCTTTTGCTGGAGCTCGCACACCAGTCGGAGCCAAGATGCCCAAAACGGTAAGATCCACATGCTTTGAATTTGTTGACGACGAGATAACTGTGTCACCGACAAGTTCTCCTGGTCAAAGTTCAATTTCATAAAACTGAAATATATTTACATCTGTGAAAGAGACAAAGAGAGCATTGAGCACAAAGCACATTACATTTGTACTTTTTTTTCTATTGGGTATCATTTTGATTATTTTAATCAGCTGCTGGATATCTTGCCTTTATTCATTTATTCTGTTCAGACTTGTGAGTTTACTCCAGGAGGCACCAAGCCTTCTTGGCATTTACTCATTAACCAAGCGTAGAGTTTGACCCATACTCCCATGCATTCATGGCAGTAAAATACGACTTCATGGCTTGAATCGGGTTGTTGTGTGTTGGCTGTGTGGTCTTGCATATCCGCTGCCGATCATGGGAATTACCTTTGATGACATTGGGGTGGTTTGTAAATGTCAAGAGTGACATTCACCAAGAGCTCGACCGCTTCCGTTATGGTAACATCCCAAGTCACTGAGTACGGTTTCATGGACCCTCAATTGCTGTATGCACCCCCTTTTGTCAGTCTATAATAATAAACTATAATCCGTTTCCCATTGGGGGTTGGGACCTTTTCCCATCAGCTTAAGAGAGCCAAAAGACAAGGAGTCCACATGCACTGATTTGCTGTATGCGTCCTAAAACTCCACAATCAGAATTCCTGAAACATAAGGCATTAGTCTGTAGAAGAACTGTGATAAGAACGGCCGCCCTGTACATTACGACAGCAACTCTGCCCTCTTATCGACACTCCAAGGAGAAAGCGTCTCCAAGGCGGTCACACTGGCATCTGTGTCTGTATCTGATGTTCCTGTGACTTGATAAAGAACTCATTTATGAGTAATGCGTGTACTGCGTTGTGGCACATGTTGCTGGTGTTGTTCTGGAAGATGCTGAAAACAAGTGAAGCGACGCATGCGGTGTTTTTAGGCCTGTATTTGAATAAATGAATTGATTTGGGGACATTACAAGTTGCTTTCTGTAAGTGGAATGTACATAAACTGTGACAAGGTAACCAAAAAGTATGCTACCGTTATCAGTGAATCAAAAGACCCCTATTGTTGATGGAGCAACATATGATTGTAATGGACGGCCGCTTCCATTATGGTAATATCCCAAGTCGCTGAGTTCAGAGAAGGTCAAATTGTGGCAGCTAGCATTAAGCAACGCATTAGCATGACCTAAGAGAGTAAGAGGTTATCTTTTGCATATGATCATGGAGGGTGGAAACCATTGGGAAACATGGTGGAGGTTTTATAAGTGGATGTTCCAGTTTCAGTGGTTTATCTTTATAGCTCCCGGGGCGTGCTCTAGTGTCAGTTCATAAATTGGTTGTGTAACTGCCACAAGCCTACGCTTTCATGCAGTCAGTTTATGCAATTGTTGTGTGTACAATTGTCATGTTTAAAAAAAAGATATATATATACTGAAACTCACTGAAGTCTTTTCCTTTTTCCTGGAGATGAATCGTGGAAACACTGCTCATGAATGTTTTTCCTTTTATTATAGCGGCGAATGCATTAATTCTGTTTATCAGTGCCGATGTGATTGCTACAGAGGTTGATCTTACTAATGGTGAAGTCTAAAGGCAACTTGGCAAGCACTGACTATTTTTATATTTTTAATCTGCCTTTGTGCAACCTTGTAGCACCGTGCAAGGGTAGTCCAAAGTCTAGTGAGATAGCAAGCAATTATGGTTTATGAACAATCCACTTCACGGCCCCACATTAAAGGCATCGTTCACACAAATGACAGTCCTATTAACGTTTTTTTTTTGTAATCTTTGAAGTAGTATGCGCCATGAGACGTAACCTTCAAAAGATAATGTACCCTAATTAAAATGCAATATTTTTGACAGAGAGAGTGAGAGAAAAGGCCGGGTTGACCCCGGGAGAGTATATTGATATTTTTTCAAGATCACATCAAGGAAAAGAGCTCAATGTTTTGGACTGGATGTAAAGAGGAGGGTCTATGTGTATCAAAACGGAAAACCTCAGCCCTCATGTGACTAAAGAGTGACCTGTTTTCTGCAGGTCAACGTTCGCGTCGTCACGATGGACGCAGAGCTGGAGTTTTCCTTCCACCCCAACACCATGGGGCAGCAGCTCTTGGACCAGGTCGGTTATGGTGCAGTATGCCAAGCACCTGCTGTTGTCATATGCAAACCTTATAAGTTCAATCTTTGTGATTTTCATGTTTTAACTCCAGTTGAAGGATCTCGTGCCCCTGTATGAGCCGAGAAAACTCTACTAACTCTTGGTCCTATGAAACACTTCCGCATCCAAATAAAAAAATGCATGGCGGTCAAGCTGAAAACAAGGCTGGTTTCTCACTTGACATAATAATATACTCATCAAATTACCTTTGACTTGTACTGAATAATCACATCTCTAGTCCAGTCTCAAGACAAACCCCTGTGTGGTTCTTGTTACTTGGTGATTTGGACCAGTGGGATACCTTTCCGTTCCTCCCTGTGTGTTCAAGGTGGTCAAGACTATTGGACTGCGTGAAGTCTGGCACTTCGGGCTGCAGTTTGTGGACACCAAAGGATTCGTCACATGGCTGAAAATGGATAAAAAGGTAAAATGTGGGTTTGAGTGAGTCTGTGTGTCGCTGCCGTCGCACTCAGCTGGTGATAACGAATGTCTTTGTTCTTTGTTCCTGTTGGCTGTAGGTTTTACCTGCAAATATCAAATGAATGTTTCTCTCCTCTACTCTACTCTCTCCATTCCACTCAACTCTACTATACTATATTCTACTCTCCTCTATTCTACTCTCCTCTACTCCCTCCATTCCAACTCTACTATACTTTACTGTACTCTATCATAATCTGTTCTACTCTCCCCTATTCTATTCTATTCTCCTCTACTTTACTCTAATCTGCTCTACTCTACTTTATCATACTCTACTCTGCTCCACTCTAATCTGCTCTACTCTACTTTATCATACTCTACTCTACTGTGCTCTACTTTATCATACTCTACTCTACTCTACTGTGTTCAGGTCATAGCCCAAGAAGTAAAGAAGGACACTCCCCTGCAGTTCAAGCTGAGGGCCAAGTTTTACCCCGAGGACGTGACGGAGGAGCTGATCCAGGACATTACCCAGAAGCTCTTCTTCCTGCAGGTGAAGGAGGACATTCTGAGTGAGGAGATCTACTGCCCTCCAGAGACCGCAGTGCTGCTGGCCTCCTACTCAGTCCAGAACAAGTTTGGGGATTACAATAAGTCTGTGCACCAGCCTGGCTATCTGAGGTCTGAGCGCCTGCTGCCTAAGAGGTGAGTGTGAAGTGACGTGGGGATGCTGGTTGGTTGTTCTAGCAACTTGAGATGAGGTGCTACTTTAAAGTGGGAATCTGCCTGATCCTCCGTTTGCACTGCACTTCCCAGAGATCACCTGTCAATCAAACAGTGTGTCCAGTATTGTAATGTCTTTCTCCTTGGAGTTTCTGTTGATGAAGTTCGAGTTTCTGTAGGTGGCGCTCTTTTCTTCGTCTGTTCAGTGGCTATCACTGCTCATGAGAACTAGTCAATTCTTCTTCTATTTGCTCCAAACAAAGCTCTGTTGCTGCTGCAGGAAAGGTAAAACTCATCACTTCCTGTAAGCCAGAGGATTTTTCCTGGGAAAAACCTACTAGACTACCAGGGCCCTCAATTATTCTACGCAATGAAAATGTCATGGATTATTAGGCTTTAAATAATAATCTCAATCAATCTGGCTGAAATCAGCCAAAATGTTGTTGGGTCAATCTCTGACATTGAAACAGCTGCCGATTCTAGCTGTGAATCGTGCCTATGAGCAAGGCACTGATCTCCAAACTGCACTGTGACTGCTCTGTGTGACAAAATTAATATGTGTAGGGGAGGTTGTGTGGAAAGACCAATTCCAGTTACCGTACATACATTGTCAAATACAGAAATCATTCATCTTAAATGTCATGTTTTTACCACAGATGGTTACACAACTATCCTGTTCCACTGGAAATGGTCCGGCCTAATAGCTACCACTGACTGTTACTCAAGCTGTTAGTGACTCAATTGTTGACTCTCCCCCGTATGCACTATTACAAATAACAAAAGATGTTCTGTAAGACACGACGATGCACCATGTGTTTGATTTCAGCTCTGTATGTATGTACAGACTGTTTACGATTTGACCAAATGGTTGCTGATAACCCGCTTCTCCTCTCAGAGTGCTGGACCAACACAAGCTGTCCAAGGAGCAGTGGGAGGAGCGGATCCAGGTTTGGCACGAGGAGCACAGATATATGGTGAAGTAAGTTGAGGCTGATTTACACCCAAACTTATCTCTCTTCCCAGCAAAGGTCTGTACTGTCAACGCCACCATGTATGACATTTTAGGCACTTTACCATACGCTCTTCTCCCGAGTAGTTACAGGGACTTTTTGAAATCACACACAACCTGTTACAGATGGAATGTAGCTTGTTATGATACTCACCCCTGTCTGGGTTTTTTTTTTTTCAGACCAACAACAAATATCAAACATTCCCAATGTAACAGATAAGGGAAGAAAAAAATAGAACAACAAATAGAAAACCAATAAATGAGCAGATTTCAGAGCATACATGAAATGTACATTACCATTACATGTTAATAACAGTAATAATACCTTATTTATCATAATTACTACCCTTATTCACAACAGTGAGAGCAACCAATATGCGTGTGTGTGTGTGTGTAATAATATCCCCCGTCTGGAAATTAGATGAAAATAATGATTGTATGTGTTTATTTTTAATTTTTCTATTGATTTGTCTATCCTGAACAGGGAAGATTCAATGCTTGAGTACCTGAAGATCGCCCAGGATCTGGAGATGTACGGCGTCAACTACTTTGAGATCAGGAACAGGAAGGGGACAGATCTGTGGTTAGGGGTCGATGCCCTGGGACTCAACATCTACGAGAAGGAGAACAGGTAAAGTCAATCTTCCTGGTACTTCAGTGCTCACAGTGTCGTGGGTATGAATTCGACCCATGATATTTGATGACACACTTGCTCCCTCTGTCTCACACACACACACACCTTTCCTGTTACTTTCCACGGTCAACTATCGAATAAAACAGAAATTCCCTATTAACCTCACTCCTAACCCGACATTTGCAGCATGTATTGAGATGATGACATAGCCGGAGCTCTGTAGACAGGAGGGCAACAGACTAGCAGTCAAGCCTGAGTCATTGACCCCTACTACCATCCTACCAACCTGTCAACTGTCAAAGTATCGTGTTTGACCGCATGACTGTTGTTTTTGAGAGGCCATTGACCTAATTCTCTTAATATATATACAAGGTTGTTGGCCTGTTGTACTTGTGTGTCCGTATGTACTGGGAAACTCTCAAACTTTTTGAAATCTAAATCTAAAGTGTTCCTGCTTCAGATTCTAATACAAAACATGTACCCTTGCATCTGAATGTAGAACAGGCTGTTGAGTATTTCTCATCACTTCCGTTGTCATCTTTCAGGCTGTCTGCAAAGGTTGGGTTTCCCTGGAGTGAAATTAGGAACATTTCTTTCAGTGATAAGAAATTCATCATCAAGCCCATTGACAAGAAAGCTCCTGTAAGTATATAGTAAAAATACTCGCATAATAATAATTAGCAAATGCCTGGGAATTATTTCAAATATCTTCCCATATCATAATCATAACTTTTGAAGAAGAGGAAATCAAAAGTAAACCAAGAGGAAGCTTCTTTGTATCGTAAATGTGGAGGGAAATGCGGTTTCCTAAACAGGGAAACTTACTTTAGTCAATGCTAGAACTAGATCCTAAACATTTTGGACATGTCAAAGGTTCAAATGTCCTTCCTAAAACCAAACAAACTATACTAAATATATAAGCAGCCCTGTAACAGTGGGCGTGTTTTAAATTCTTTACATTTTAATTGCAGGACTTCTTATTCTACGCCCCACGCCTGCGCGTCAACAAGCGCATCCTGCAGGTGTGCATGGGCAACCATGAGCAGTACATGCGCCGGCGTAAGGCCGACTCCATCGAAGTGCAGCAGATGAAGGCTCAGGCCAAAGAGGAGAAGCTGCAGAAAAAGATGGAGAGGTGAGGAGTTAACAAGTGAAAGGGGAAATCCACTCAATTCATTGCCATGGTCTCAGGCTCTCTCAAGGGCCACGAACCGGAGATTTAGGACTTGAAATTGGGCCGCCATCAAGATGTATGATCGGTCTTTCCCCCTCGTGGTCTGCAGGGATCAGCTGGAGAGCGAGAAAAAGAAGAGGGTGGCCATCGAGAAAGAGAAGGAGGACATGGAGAGAGAAAAGAAGGAGCTGATGACGAGGCTCTACCAGTATGAAGAGACAACCAAGAGAGCAGAGAGAGGTGAGCCAGAGATGCTTGACTTGATTTGACTTGACTTTGATTGACTTAGTGTGATAACTCAAAGAATAGCAGTGTGCCACAATATGCAATAAACTAACAGGGATAATATAATAAAGCCAACAGTCTAATTTCCATTGTGGTGCAGTGTGCTACAGATTTGAAACTCAACCACGTAACATGGAGTTGCTGCCCTCTGCTGTTTATTTGCTTGACAGATGTACAGAAAAGAAAGCAAAATGATTGTGATAGTGGACTTTATATTATCTATATATTAATATGCATTTAACATTCGAATATGTCTATCAAGCTTTTGATTAAGGGTGTATATGTATATTTGCTTGCATTCTGAAACCTGCCAAAACTGTGGTAAAAGTAGGGATGCCCCTGAAACCCGGTTCTAAACGGGAACCGGTTCTAAATTAGTAAAAACCGGAGTACCGACGTTATCGGTTCTGCTATTGGTACTCGAGAAATTATGGAGTGAGATTTATATTGTGGCAAATGTGTTTAAACGTCGCCAAAATAATCTTGTTTGCCGCTTTCTCTCTGTCTCTGTCTCTCTCTTTCTGCGCGAGGGGCGGGGCTGCGCTGTGCTCTTACACACACACACACACACACACACACACACACACACACACTCACACACACACA